>APFE030369427.1:157318-190576 GCA_000404065.3 Pinus taeda
GCATCTTTTCTTCACAGAGCACAGAGCACACGCTAATATGCACAGTCCTAAATCAAGCCAAGCATTCAAGATGCAAATGCACATGCATGTATTGGTTTTCAACTCTCTTAATGTGTAAATGACACTAAGAAAACTATGTGCAAAATTGAATTTCTTTTAAAGCGAGTGTACTCAACAAAATTCTTTTTCAAAACGAAGTGAAAACAAGAGAGACACTTTGCGATTTTGAAATGGAAATTGCTTTTCGACACTTTAAAACTAGTAAATCAAATCTTATGCAATAGTAACTGTATACTCAACTATCCAAGACAATGGGATTGCTTTCTAAAACTAAAAACGACAGCTACGACACTTTCAGATCTAGAGACGACAGTTCGACTATGTTACTTTTTGCAAGAGAGAACTAAAATGATGCACAATACATAAAAATTTATAGTTCTTTGCACTAAGGAGGCAGAATAATGCTAGAGAAGGGGGTATTCATAGAAGCACAATGATTATAGACAACAAAAACTCTTGAATAAGACTGAAAACAGTGAGAAAAATCCACAGTCGGAGGACAAAATCAATCCTCCCTGACCATCGCACCTGTTACACAGTGAACTTAGTATGCAATGCAGTTACTCCATTCGGGAAGTGCGATGCATACAAGCTTCCTTGAAGGCAGGGTGCGATGGTTATAGTGCGAGACTTTGAATGAGACTTCACTCACAGCTTGCAGTTATTTCAGGTGTTTAAGCTGAATAGGTACAAATCAATGTATGTAAAACACAGGGGTGATTTAAGAGGTTACTAAAGCCACCACTCAGGGCAATTAGATTGCTTGCAGATCTATTGTTTAATTTATAAACAAAAACTCGAAGATTGACTGAAGCAGCATTGATCTACTTTGCATTTGTATGACAAATGCAGTTCGAAGGTTAGATGGCTTGACTTCAGGCTCCGTCTGTATGTTTATAAAAGAAACAAGGATAGATAAGCTAACAAGTAATCTAGTCGCTTCCCAGCGGAGTCGCCATTTTGTTATACTGAGGAATTGTGTCCACACGGATGCTACTATTCGCACTAAGATGGGTGGCTATCTTAGAAACAAACAATCATAGTATACTATTGATTCCTCTCCTTCTTGAAAGAGTTTTGCTGCTCTCTCTTTGTCTGCTCAGCTTTAAAAGGACCTGTAGAATCACAACAACATACTACTATGCAAGAAACAAGGATCTAAATTCATAAATAATGCAAGATCAGATGTACATTAACCATATACAAGCATATATAAACAAGTACACCAGGATATGGAAGGAAACAAGAATAGATTTATTCATATAAAAAGTAGCAAGAGGATTACAACCATGAACAACTTTGACCCAACATCATCCTCCAGCTAAGAATCCCTTCTTTCACCTAAAGCAAAGAAAAATCACCCAAAACTGTGAATATAAACCAAAATACCAACAACACTTCTCTATAAGTTACAAAATTCCAGCCTCCGGATCTCTGTGATGAGGGATCCATATATAGATGATTACAGAGAGGTGAGTCATCTTTTGGGATCTTGATTAGTGTCTTCTCTCTTATAATTCCTGCTTCCACTTGGAGAATGAAGATCTCTTACTCATCCCTGGTCGCAAATGGAGTGGCAAGTGTTAGAGGGGAAGCTTCTGGAAGATTCCATGATCTTCCACCTCGCATTTTGGTCCATGCCATTTGTCCATTCCCGACCATCGCACCCTACAGAGGAGGAAAACAGTGTGCATCACACCCTGTACATTGGGAAGGTGATATGCATCGCACCCTCTGCATGGAGCTTTCAGTATGGTCCAGTTTTGACCATTTATGAGTAGTTACCAGTGGAGAACTTCTGGGAGATGATGTAATCAGTTGACCTTGTTCCTTTAGGCAGTGAAGCAACCCTTTTAGGGACTTAAGATCCCTTAGTTTATGGACATTTATGATTGGGGTTGAAGTGCCCAAAAATGTCTATAACAGTTGGGGCATATCCATTTCTAAAGTAAAATATGACATCAGCATAAATTAACTCAGTGTTGTTAAGACTTACCTCATAGACTTGTACACCATCACCTAAGTCTTGTAGTGTTGATAAATCAGATGCTCTTGCTAACATCCTGGAAAACCCTTGACCTTTTACAATTTTTGCTGGTCTGATTTCAATGTCATATTCTTGTAGAGCTATCACCCAATTGTCTCTCTTCTCCCCTATATCCCTTTGTATCAACATATTTATCACTACTGAGAACGACACTATTACTTTGGTGTGGTCTGAAGTGTTTTATTGATTTGAAAATAGAAAAAGCTTGTTTTTCAACATTTGAATAATTCAATTCAGCCCCCTGCAAATTGGAGCTAAAGAAATATATTGGGGCTTTAGCTTTTTCTTCATTGACTTGTGTCAATATGGCTACATATGATTTCTCAGAAGCGAAAGTATATAGAATGAAATGATTTGAAAAATTTGGAGTTGCTAAAGAGTGAGCATTAATGATTGCTTGTTTAATCAAATCAAAAGCTTCGTGTTTTGTGTGTCCCCATTTAAAAAGATAATTTTTCTTTATCATAGATTGTAGAGGTAAAAAAATCTGTGAGAAGTCAGGGACAAATCTTTTAACAAAATTAATCTGACCTAGGAAATATTGCTTTGATTTTTTGTTATGAGGTAAAGGAATTTCAAAGGTTTCTCTTATTCTATCAAGGTCAATGTGAATCCCTACTTTGGATACAATGAATCCAAGGAGTTTTCCTTCACTTAAAGCAAAGAAAGATTTCTTAGGATTAAGCGAAATTCCATACCTTTGAAAACACTCAAAGATTTGTTTTAAATCTCTCAGATGATTGCTGCACTTTTTTTAATATACAGGTATATCATCTAAGTAGATTACTACTGATTTTTTTACTAAACCTTTGAAGGCTATGTCCATGGATCTTTGGAAAGTAGCACCAGAATTAATTAGTCCAAATGGCATCTTCTGATAAGCATAAGTGCCCCATTTTGTCCCGAATGTAGTTTTCATCTAGTCATCTAGATGTACTAGGATCTGATTATAACTTGAGAATCCATTCAGGAAAGACATTATTTCTGAGCTTGCAACTGATTACGATATCTGTTCCATAGGAGGCAATGGAAAGTTTTCCTTTTGACATGCTTTTTTTAGATTGCAGAAGTCCATACATATCTGAATATCACCACTCTTCTTTCTGACTAGGACAAGATTGAAGACCCACTTGCAATGTCTAATAGGGAAAATAATCTTGGCTTTCAACAGTTTGTTTAATTTAGATTTAATCTGATTTTCTAAATTAGGATGGATTTTTCTTAATTTCTATTAAACAGGTTTCTCATCAGACGTCATGGGGATAGTATGTTGAATAATAGAAGTGTCATATATTCTAAGATTTTCATAGTTCCATGCGAAGACATTCTTATATTTTTTCCACAAACGTATAAAGGTTGATTTCTCATTTGACGTAAGTCTAAGGCCTAGATTAATATTTTGAGGTTTCAGGTTAGTTCTAAGGTTAATAAATTCAAACTTCAGAGTTGAAATCTAAAGTTTTGAATTGATGGGTCATTTGAATCTTTCCTTAAGGAAATATAAATCTTCCAACTTAACCACAGACTTTGGTATAACATTATTGGTTGTTTCTTGCTTAAGTTGGTTGTCGTGTTGGTCTTTGTCAACTATCTGGTCATCATAAGAGCCTTCTGATGTAAAAATTATTATGATATCTAGATCGCTATTAAAGACTCTCCAGTTGGTGAAATTGTCAAAAATAGAAGGTCTAAAAATCAATCCAATATAAAATCAATCAGGAGTATAATCTCCTGGTGGAATAAGCTTGGAAGCCACATTAGCTAAGAGATCAACGCTTGTGTTTTGGAGTCTCGAAATAGGGGAAATATTAAACGATGTAAAGTGGGAAGTCAGGTCTTGGACTAATGACTGATAGTGTTTCAAATGTCTTGACAAACAATGCATAGTATTTCTTACTTGCTTTATCACAATTTTTGAATCTCCAAACACTTGGAGTTGTTTGATATTAAGGCCAATGGCTTTATACAAACCTTGAACTAATGCTTCATATTCCATAGTGTTATTTGTGCAATCAAATTCAAGTTGGCATGCTAACATAGTCTTTTCCCCTTCTGGGCTAACTAATATGCATCCTACTCCTGCTCCATCATTGGATTTACATCCATCAAAAAATAATTTCCAAAATAAAGAGCTAACTACAGGTCTATCTACAAAATTTACAAGCTTAGAAGTATTTCTTTGGGAAAAGTTTTCAATCTGAGATACTACAGAGTTTTCCAAGAAAGGTAAAGTATAAGCATTAAAATTTCCTAGAAATGATTCTACTGAGTAGTTTCTGATGATATTGTTGCTATACACCACTAGTTCATTTTCTCCTTCTAGCTCTGTGACTATGTACTTTTGATGTTTTTCACGATCAACCCTTATCTGATTTGGCTTGTCATTATAGGGAAGCCACATGTAAGACCAATTGATTGCAAAAATATCCATGAAGCTTTTCTAACCAGTCTCTACTAAGGATTAAGCCATAAAACTAGGGAATATCAGCTACAATAATGTCAATGACTTGACAGAATTTGGGATTTGACGAGAGTTTGATGGTTACTTGATTAAGTTCTCCAACAACTTCAACTTGAGACCGATTTAACTACACAATGCGTACAACAGATTTTTGAAGTTGAACATTCAACTTTGCACAAATTGTTCTAGGTAAAATGTTAGATGAATCTCCTGAATCAACTAAACAATTGTATAAGTTTCTTTTAAAATTTTCAAAAGTAAGGAGGAATGGAGGAGTATGGGGTTTAGATATTCCTCCATTCAGAGCAATGTTGGTTGGATCAATTTTTTTTAAAGAGGCACTAGGGGGTCTTCCCATTTCTTGGGCATCTTGTGAGATCACAACAACAGGCAGAGGTGAAGTAGGTATTGATTTGATCTCCTTAAGGAGTAGCTTCTGCTAATGTTTTAACTTGCTAAGCTCATGAAAGGTGATGTTTTCCCTAGTCTTTTTCATATCATCAACAATATTATATTCCATTTCATCAGATACTATTAGGGTTTTAGTTGAAGATGAAGAGTTCAACTAAGGAGGAGTAGTTTGAATGGATTTTGGTGAATATTTCTTAATATTGTTTTGTCCTTGGGAGGTGGTGTTGAAGCCTTATGCTTTGGAATTTTTTGCAGCAAATCAACATGGTTTTTGCTTCTGGTGGAAACAAGCAGTGCTTCTTCTGTTTCTTCGTTGGGAAGTATAAAATACCACATTCCTTGTAACTCTGCTACTTCTTCGTCATCTGTTTTCTCTTCATTTGTTGAAACTTCATCTTCCTCTCCATATAACTCAACATTTGATATAACATTTGGAGGTTTAGGATCAGCAGAGGAATTCCTTTTAAATGGTCTAAAATATTTCTTAGAGGAAGTCTTTGCTACCTGTTTTTTAATATCAACCATTTCATTAGACATGGTTTTGAGGACTTTCTGCAAACCTTCAAGATCAAAAGGATATTTTGGTGGTTTCTTCTTGGATTCATCCCTAAAAGTCACTTTCTTGGATTTTCGTTCTTCTAACGCATTTTTCTTATCTACAGCTAGAATGCATTTTTCTACAACTATTGTCTCTTTCATATTTTCTGCCAAAGTTGGTTTGGCAGCTCTATCGAGAAAAATAGTTGTGTTTGAAGGGAAATCAGAAATATACCACCCATTTTGGACCTCATCATTGGGCTTAGATGCCACCGGTATCTTATTCAATAATTTATTGAAGCAAGAGTTGAAGTCTTTTATTGGTTCTTTAGGTTCAGCTTTCAAATTGGAGAGATCATTGATTAGGGTAGTCGTGGATCTATCATCTCCAAATTTAGTTAAGAACTGCTCTTAAAAAGCATCCAAACTATTAATAAAACCTTTTGGTAATGAGAAGTACCATGATCCTACCGCTCCTTGCAAAGTATATGGAAATAATCTTACAACTTCATCTTCTTCTACTACTTCGTTCAAGTTAATGGACAATATAAAATTGTTTGTGTGTTCCTAAGCCAGTAGGCCACTATCGGGATTAAACTCTGGTAACCATTTCTTTGGATGGGCTGGTAACGGATGTAAAGGTGTAGCCATCCTAACAGCTCCTAGATTTGTCCATGGCTTTTGAAGAGGTTGAGCCATGTTGGTATTGGAGAAGAGGAAGATGTGGCAGTGGTTGAAGGTGATTGGGTAGAGGAAGATGGAGTTCCAGTACTTGTGTGAATCATGATCTGGAGTAGTTAGGTGGATGATTGGTCATGTCATAATATGGAAGGAATGAATGAAGATGATGATTGTGTTGACAAAAGAACCTCGCTGTGAGATTCAGATTGTGTCTTCTTATCTTTCTTACAACTTGGCAGAGGGAATTCGAATGGTGGGATTCCAAGCTTGTTTCTCTGTTCTCTAGTTAACCATTGAGATGGGGTAAACTAAGAGGTAACACTATCTTGGGATAACTTAGATTCCTATTAAGATATCAAAATCCCCTATAATTTATGAATCAAAGATTGGACTTCAGGGGCTTTGGTAGAATAATAATGATCTGGGTTCTTTGAGATTTCAACAATGGGCTCTGTTATTGTTTTTACAACTTGTCACTTAAGATTAGGAGATTTTGAATGTGGTCGAGAAGTTGGAGGTGATGGTGAGGGAGTTTTACTCTTAGAATGGCCTGTTAATTTGTATTTACTTTCCATTCAAAGTCAGGCCCTCCTTTTAGCACCAAAAATGTTGATGCCTCGAAAATCTTTGCTTATAACATTGGGGGGAAACCACCCGGTCTGGACCTTGGTTGGCATATCCTTTTCCATTTGGTGTAGTGGATCCGAATGGGGGTAATGGGACTAGTTTCCCAATATAAATTATGATAGTGGTGATGGGGTGATATATGATAGTTCGGCGGAATGCTTAAGCTAAAAGTAATCTAATATAAACTAATAATCACATGCACATATCCTAATTTAAAAACTATCTAGCTATGACTATACCCATGAATAAAAATGAAACATGCGATGTACAATAATGTCCTAAAGCAATTGGTAATAAATATAATTCAACTAAAATAGGAAGTGAAATCATTTTAACAATAATCGTTTCAGATAAATAGTTAATCAAAATGATTGTGAAAGATATATCGCATAAGAAATTATTCATATATTCAACATAAAATTTAGGCCATCACCATATAAAAGTGCAATAATGCTAACCAAGCTTTAAACTTTCATACACAAACAATTTAAAGAAAAATTATTGCTTAATATGTAAGCAAAACAAAATCATGAGATAAAAGTACCATTTGTAATAAGTTCTGCTTATGTGTTTCAGCAATACCAACCTAATTCCAATCAATCCAACACCATCTAAGAGTACAAAAGTGCAATTTCGCAGAAGATGCCAAATAAGATAGAAGTAAATCATGTTCCATTCATTTGACCAGAACTTCCTCAAACAGACATAAGTGCATGTTTTGACGATTGTTTCTGATAAAATTTCTAAACCCCTCTCTAAATGCATGAGAGGGTTTAAGTACTAAACTATAAATCCTAATAATAAATTATTGCAAAAATAGTTGAGGAGGTTTAAATGACCTTCCTCAAATTGTGCAAAACAAAACAAAAATAGAAATTAAAACATGGTGACTAACTCCTTTGCATTTGATTTTTGAGATCGCAGATGTCCATCATGAGTTTGAGCTATATCGGTTGGCTGATTGCAGATTTCAACTACCCAGTGAACATGGCATTGGTCAATGCTGGAACCATTTTCTACATGGAAGAGGTTAGGCATCACAGGGTCTTCCACTAGCTATAAGGTTTAACTAAATATTTTCAGTACGCTTCCGAGTTTAATTTGGTCATTTGGCTAATTGCTTCCTCCTTTTCTATTATTGCATGCTTCCAATGTTGTTCGAGTTGTTTGACATTTGGAAGAAAACTTGGTACAAACTCTGCCACTAGGTTTGCGATGTGTAGATTTTCGTTGATGTTTTCAATAACATAGTTTGTTACTGCTGCTGCAACTACCGTTGCCTTTTCTGCTTGCCTAAGTTGAGAATCCTAGTCTACAAATAAAATTTCATTATATGACTCCTCCAGTATAAGCAAATCGGCCTTCCTCCCATCCTCTGAATTCTTCCAGGTGATGAAGTCGGAAACTATTTTCAAGACTTCATCATATTTGAGTCTTATGTCAACGACTTGACTCATTAACTTGTCACTAGTTTTGCAATAAGGACTCAAATGTGAGACCTTCTGGCATAGAATTTCTTTTTGATGCATTAGTTGGGAGTTCAGGCTGAGCACTTCAATTATAAAATGATCAATATTTGGGTTGTCCTTATACTTATCTATTAATTCTTGTATCTGCGCTTCCTTTTCTACTAAACGGGCTTGATGTTTTATTTGCATCTGCTCGAATTTTGGATGGAGCTTGGCTATTTGCAATTCTACTTGGTTGTTACATTTTTCTTTCTCTAACTGTTGTTCCAACAACATAATTTTATTTTCTATTCTTGGAGCAACATTTGTACTTCTTTTGTTTTTTCAATGTCGTTTTACTGTAGGCTCCTACAAAATGAGACAGTCTAGTAAGTTTGTCAGATGGGTCGACGAGTGAGTCTTTCTAGACAATATCCATTGGTTCATTATCAGGAGTAGTAGCAGCTGTAGCATCCAACTTCCTCTTCTTTCTCTACCTTTTGACAACAAATTTGTGGTTTGGGCTATAAAACACATTTAAAGGAGGAATCTCCTCAATTCGCGAAACAAATTCAGAGGTAGGAGTGGATGGAATGTGCTCTACCTTTTGAGTACTTAAAATTTTCTTTATTGTAATTTCTTGAGTTGTTTTTTGTTGCAGAGTTTGTGGCTCAGGTGCTTGTTTCTATGTATGGAAATTTTTATTAAAATGATCACATTCTTTCTCTAAATCAATCACAGGGGGTTTTGTTGACTGGGTGGAGGTGGAATGAATTTCAACCTATTTTCTAGTTGAGTTTTGCTCAACTGTCTTTTCTGTAGATTGGGCTGTATCCTTTTCTGACTCGCTTTTGCTTCCCCCATTTTGTGATTGTTGCTCTAATCTCTCTAACTCTCTTGTAGACTTCTCTTGGGACTCTGCCTGGGAATCATCTTTAGAATTTTCTTTGGAGCTTCCTTCTAGGCTTATGCTGGGAGTTGGCTCCCTTATTGGTTCAATTAGTAATTGGTCCAATGGGACCTTTAACAATCTCCTTTCTTTGTATTGATAAAAGGCTTCAAGCTCTTTTGGGTCAAAAAGTAGTGATGACATGTGCTTCAATTCTGTGAATGTTTCCTTTTGTAGGAAGATGTCATCAAATGCATCATCCTCATGATTGAATACCTTCACTTTTACCATGGTAGTGAAGTCTTTGGCAGTGCCATTTAGTTCATACTGCCTTTCTGAAAATTTAGGTAATTTTAGAGATTGCATGATCTCTACTTCTTTGAATGCATGGCCTATATCGTGTAGTGCAAATGCTCCACACTGTATGGAAATGTAGGCCAAATGGCCGCTTTCACTTCCTTTAATCCTTTGCTCAACCCACCCTCATGTATATTTTAACCCCATATAGAAATTACCTGCATACAAATTCTAAGACATAGATTATAAGCAATGCGAGAGAATAACACATAAAACACATATACATAGAGATTTCCCATGGATCCAAAAACCGGGACTACCAGCTTGATTTTTCATTATGTTCCTTTCAATGTTACAATACATATTTATACATTCTGAAGCATCCAATACCATGGACCGAAAAGCATCACGTCCAAAACCATGTGTGAAAATCATGCACAAAGCCATAGGTAGGTCTGCCCAACTTAATATAGGGTCCAAAAAAACAAAATTTTCCGGGGTGCTACCCTGGAACCCATAGAGGGGGGTTACCTGCACCCCTCAAACCCCCTATGACCCCCCACCCCGCTACGCAATCGGTGCAACGAAGGGGGCGCTCTGCCACCCTTCTAACCCTCGGTTAACTATGTGGGCTAGTCATGGAAAGAATATAACACAACCCAACATTCTCCCACTTGTTGTTTTTTTTCCACAGGAGGCCACAAGAGAGCTTAGTCATTTATCCATCCTGCAATGCCCATTGTTTCTCTACACCAAGACAAATTCTCAGAGCTCACAGATTCTGTCAATGCATCTATAGTATTCTTCAAAGTGTCCACCTTTACCAGTAACACCTTTTTGTCTTCTATCATATCCCTCACAAAGTGATACTAAACATCAATGTGATATATCTTTGAATGATATGTAGGATTCTTTGTCAAGAAAACTGCACTTTGGTTGTCACAGTCTATCCTTATAGCTTTCTGTACTAGCCCCATACTTGAACACAATCTCTGCAAGCAAACTGCTTCCTTGCTTGCATGAGTGGCTGCCATGTATTCTGCCTCTGTAGTTGATAGTGCCACTACAGATTGTTTCTTACTAATCTAATTGACATGAGTGGCTGCCATGTATTTTGCCTCTATAGTTGACAATGCCACTACATATTGTTTCTTACTCATCAAATTGACTGCACCTCCAAATAGATTAAACACATACCCACTTGTAGATCTTCTCTGATCCAAATCTCCAGCCCAGTCTGCGTCAACAAAGCCATGAATATCCAACAGTCTGTCCATTCTTGGTCTTCCTTCGAGGCACAATCCATAATCACTAGTGCCACGCAAATACCTGAAAACCTGCTTCACTGTTGTCCAGTGCTCCTTCCCTACTTTTGACATAAACCTACACAATACTCCCACTGCATGTGCAATGTCTGGTCTAATACATACCATTGCATACATTAGGCTACCGAATGCACTTGCATATGGAACACAAGACATGTCCTCTTCCTCTTCTTGTGTCTTGGGACACTGTTCAACAAATAACCTCACACCTACAGGAACAAGAACCTTCACCGGTTTACTATCTTGCATACTAAACCTCTGCATTATTGTCTTGACATACTTCCTCTGGTTTAACCAGATCTTCCTCTTTTCCCGATCTCTTTTAATTTCCATGCCAAAAATATAGTTTGCAGCACCATGATATTTCATGTTTAATTTGGAGGACAATTGGGTCTTCAAATCCTGGATAATTTCTTTGTCATTTCCAACCAACAACATATCATCCACATACAAGACGAGATAAATAACACAATCACCAATTAATTTAAAATACACACAGTGATCTACTTTGCTTCTGGTGAAGCCAAGTCCCTGTATAAATGTATCAAATTTCTGATACCACATCCTTGGTGATTTTTTTAACCCCTACAGGGACTTCTTTAACTTGCATACCATTTCTTTCTTACCCTTCACCACAAAACCTTTAGGTTGCTTCATGTAGATCTCCTCTTCCAGATCCCCATGAAGAAATGTTGTCTTCACATCCATTTGTTATACCTCAAAATCAAAAGCAGTAGTAACAGATAAAAGTAATCTGATAGAAGCTACCTTGGCAACAGGAGAAAAAATATCACCAAAATCAATTCCTGGCACCTGGGAGTAACGTTTTTCTACCAACAAGGCTTTGTATTTCTCCACCTTTCCTTCTACATTTTTCTTCTTCTTGAACACCCATTTGCTGCCAATGGGTTTCTTTCCAGTGGGCAACTCCACCAGATCCCAAGCCTCTTGTCTTATGTCAACGACTTGACTCATTAACTTGTCACTAGTTTCGTAATAAGGACTCAAATGTGAGACCTTCTGGCATATAATTTCTTTTTGATGCATTAGCTGGGAGTTCAGGTTGAGCACTTCAATTATAAACTAATCAATATTCGGGTTTTCCTTATACTTATCTATTAATTCTTGTATCTGCGCTTCCTTTTCTACTAAATTGGCTTGATAGTTTATTTGCATCTGCTTGAATTTTGGCTGGAGCTTGGCTATTTGCAATTCTACTTGGTTGTTACATTTTTCTTTCTCTAACTGTTGTTCCAACAACATACTTTTATTTTCTATTCTCGGAGCAACATTTGTACTTCTTTTGTTTTTTCAATAGTCGTTGTACCATAGGCTCCTACAAACTGAGACAGTCTAGTAAGTTTGTCAGATGGGTCGACGAGTGAGTCTTTCCAGACAATATCCATCGATTCATTATCAGAAGTAGTAGTAGTTGTAGAATCCAACTTCCTCTTCTTTCTCTACCTTTTGACAACAAATTTGTGGTTTGGGCTATAGAACACATTTAAAGGAGGAATCTCCTCAATTCGCAAAACAATTTCAGAGGTAGGAGTGGATGGAATGTGCTCTACCTTTTGAGTACTTACAATTTTCTTTATTGTAATTTCTTGAGTTGTTTTTTGTTTCAGAGTTTGTGGCTTAGGTGCTTGTTTCTCTGTATGGAAATTTTTATTAAAATGATCACATTCTTTCTCTAAATCAATCACAGGGGGTTTTGTTGACTGGGTGGAGGTGGAATGAATTTCAACCTATTTTCTAGCTAAGGTTTGCTCAATTGTCTTTTCTGTAGATTGGGCTGTATCCTTTTCTGACTCGCTTTTGCTTCCCCCATGTTGTGATTGTTGCTCTAATCTCTCTAACTCTCTGGTAGACTTCTCTAGGGACTCTGCTTGGGAATCATCTTTAGAATTTTCTTTGGAGCTTCCTTCTAGGCTTATGCTGGGAGTTGGCTCCCTTATTGGTTCAATTAGTAATTGGTCCAATGGGACCTTTAACAATCTCCTTTCTTTGTATTGATAAAAGGCTTCAAGCTCTTTTGGGTCAAAAAGTAGTGATGACATGTGCTTCAATTCTGTGAATGTTTCCTTTTGTAGGAAGATGTCATCAAATGCATCATCCTCATGATTGAATACCTTCACTTTTACCATGGTAGTGAAGTCTTTGGCAGTGCCATTTAGGTCATACTGCCTTTATGAGAATTTAGGTAATTTTAGAGATTGCATGATCTCTACTTCTGTGAATGCATGGCCTATATCGTGTAGTGCAAATGCTCCACACTGCATGGAAATGTAGGCCAAATGGCCATTTTCACTTCCTTTAATCCTTTGCTCAACCCACCCTCATGTATATTTTAACCCCATATAGAAATTACCTGCATACGAATTCTAAGACATAGATTATAAACAATGCGAGAGAATAACACATAAAACACATATATACAGATATTTCCCATGGATCCAAAAATCGGGACTACCAGCTTGATTTTTCATTATGTTCCTTTCAATGTTACAATTTATATTTATACATTCTGAAGCATCCAATACCATGGACCGAAAAGCATCGCGTCCAAAACCATGTGTGAAAATCATGCACAAAGCCATAGGTAGGTCTGCCCAACTTAATATAGGGTCCAAAAAAACAAAATTTTCCGGGGTGCTACCTTGGAACCCATAGAGGGGGGTTATCTTCACCCCTCAAACCCCCTATGACCCCCCACCTCGCTACGCAATCGGTGCAACGAAGGGGGGGCTCTGCCACCCTTCTAACCCCTCGGTTAACTATGTGGGCTAGTCGTGGAAAGAATATAACACAACCCAACATTCTCCCACTTTTTGTTTTTTTTCCACAGGAGGCCACAAGAGAGCTTAGTCATTCATCCATCCTTCAATGCCCATTGTTTCTCTACACCAAGACAACTTCTTAGAGCTCACAGATTTTGTCAATGCATCTATAGTATTCTTCAAAGTGTCCACCTTTACCAGTAACACCTTTTTGTCTTCTATCATATCCCTCACAGAGTGATACTAAACATTAATGTGATACCCCTCAAACTAGCTATGACCCCCCCCCCCCCCCCCCCCCCCCCTCCCCTCTCCCCCCCTTCTACACAATCGACGTAATGAAGGGGGGCTCCGCCCCCCCTCTAACCCCCTAGTTAACTACGCGGGTTAGTCATGGAAATAATATAACACAACCCAACACCTCACTAGCTATTTGATAGGCTATCTCTCTAGCCATTAATTTGTCTGGATCATAGTATGGAAGGACATGAGGTGAGGTGATGCTCCCAAAAACCATGATATATGTGAATGTTTCCTCTCCAAAACATCTGGTCACTGGGAGGATATCTACCTTAGCTTCCTTAGAAAACCTAGGGGCATCTCGGTTGTAAACCTGCTTGTGGATAGGCAGCATGACCCCATGACAAATTTTGTAAAAATGCGGGTGAAACTGAGACTCCCACATTTCCTTTTGATATATATGAATGGGAAGTGGATCTTTCACAATCCACTTCCATCCCATGATAGGAACTTTTGAACCAAAAAAAATTTCATCCATCACATAGGCACTCATAAAAAATGGAGGGAAAACCCTCGTTGAGACACTCCTTTTCCTCCTATAATCGATTATTTCCTTTACTAAATTGTTAGACAAAATCTGGGCCCAATTCATTTTGGTTGCGTTTATGATTGCATCTATTAATGACAACCATTTTGGGGAAAATTTAGTGTTATCAGGATTGCCAAACATCCTACATAGCATGGCTATTGCAAAACTATGGGGAGGAGAAATAAATGCATTAGAGTACATACCCGGTTTGTCCTTTTTGATCTTACCCTCATTATGCCACCAGGTCTAGATGACATTTGCTTGGTCCTCATTCTCTTTGGCAAAATTCTCAAGGAACTATTTTTTGTAGATGGCTTGTGGCTCTGGTAGGTGGTACATAAGATGTAGGTTGTCTGGCGAAAAAGTCCCCATAACCTCTTGGCTTCTATTCTTAAATTCTCTGTCTGAGATATTGACATGATCAATAATCCACTTGACCATATTTGTGTAAGGGATTATTTTTGGGCACGCAGCTATGCGATGTAGAAATGAGCATGCCATCTCAAAAATTTTGGCATTTGTCGAAGCACAACCTTCAGCTGTGACCTTTGTTTCCAGAGGTCTTGGTTGCTCTTCTTCTAATAAACCATACATGGTTTCCTACATAGAGGTCCCTCCTTCTCTGCTGCATGTAGTATCTGCGAATAAAAGAGTTATTTTTGATTTCTCAGAGGCAATTGCCTTGCCCTTCTTTGCCATTGCTCCCAAAGACTCCTTCTATGGATTTTCCCTGAAAATGGAGAAAAATAGCAGCTATCGGATATACAAAGATAAGAATGAATGTAAGCTGGGATAATACAGATAACTTGAAAAGGTTATAAGAAAGGAGTTTTATTTGAACGCAAGTGAGAAGATATCATATCACCTTGGATGGCTTTTCAGACATAAATGCCATTAACTTTTACTAAATTCCCACTAATGGTTCATTATCTCTTAGCTTGAATGCTCATTAATTTCCGCATCGTAAGTGGGGGAAGAAAGCTTCTAGGGTGATGAGCCTTTAAATTGTGAAAATGGCGATTTTGTGATTTGCGAAGCAATCTCGTAGATCGCATTATCACATTATGTTTGTATACTTTCCTTATTGTTTCTGCGAGATGAGAGACGTGGGCAGCTTACTATTGTTTCCAGGACATAGCTCATTTGTTAGGTTTTCTTGTGTAAAGCACTTTTTATTAAGCAACGAACCTAAATACTTGTCTGTGACGTATCTCGGGAGTAGGTTGAGGTCTTAATCACATTTCACAATCTCAAAGGATGGTAAGTTTGCAATGTTCTTTTAAATGTTTGAAATGTGATGTGGTAAAGGAAATGTTGTGATCACAATTTCGCATCTCACACATTTTAAGGTAACTCATTAAGGTGTGCTTTCTAAAAATAGAGATATGTGATGCAGGTCTTAGTTTTAATAAGAAATACCTTAGGACTTAGTTTATATAAGAAACATACTAGTTTCAAAGTATTAAAGCACGAAGTCCTCTTTTGATCTCTTTTCACTAGATTTGGTGGATTAGCAAGGCTTTCAATCACGCTTGATCGTGCGATATGCAGGAAAGAGAGACATTTAATAATTTTTTTTAAAGGTGTTTGATTGATATCTTGTTTTATTCCAAAATTTAATAGAGAAAATGCCTAAATGCTAAACTTATTTTTGGAAGGATTTTATAAAGGGTCCCCATTTATTAATGTAATATTGAATACTACTATTAACAAATGGGGGGTTGTTGAATAGCATAACAGTACCATATTCAACTCCTTTATTCGACATTCAGTTACAGATCAGATTTTATCCATGGAAAATTGTTATGACTTGTAATTTGTGCCTTATGTATTTTGATTGGCTTGTTAATAGCCCAATTTGTAATTCTAATATCTATATAAACTCGGGGATCGCGTGGAGAAAATATACATGCACGGAAGGAATGCGTAGAAAGAAGAGGGGAAGAGCTAGCCCCAATGTAGTATTACGTAGGCATCACGACTCTGTGGGTCGCTCCCTCTGTTTTCTAGAGTCTAATATTTTCTTGCACGATGTAAAGACTGAAATTTCAAAGATTAATAAAGGCATTTCAAGCTATGTTTTATTTAATCATTTTATGCATTTTATGATTTTAATCTCTGTGTGAACTAGGTCGTTGATAAAGGGTGTGAGCTGGATGGGTTGGCCTCCTGACCAGCTTAACACTGCTATGAATCTTTCAGGATTAAGTTAGATTGCATTTAAATTGTCATTTGTTGTGTGGGAAATGTGTGGAAGATCAGATTATAATATTTAATTATTTTCAGTCTCTTTCCTTCTTTAAAATTGATGTCATTTGATTTGTTGCATGAATACAATATTGGAAGAATTGTTCTTGCAATTTAGAAAGTTTTTTTTTTTTTTTTTTTTTTTTTTTTTTTTTTTTTTTTTATATGGAATACTAGATCATATTGCATGTCATGATATGTCCCTCAGGTTGTTATGTATTCATAAGGTCATCTTATGCGTTGATACCCTGCCTCTATGAGTTTTTAATGTGCAATTCAAATTATTTAAATTGGTCCAGATCCAATTGGTTCATGCCCCTGAATATGAGATCAATTTCCCCCTTTTTGAGTAATTATGGTTTTGGATGTATCAAAGTACTTATTAAATCTTAAATGACTATGCTTACAAAGGCAACATATTACTCAGAAGCAGAGACCGCATATACATTTTTGTCATTCAAAATTATTTGCGATTCCTATATATTGCAGAGTCGACATTGATGAAAGGAAACTACATTATGTTTGAGATAGACAATGTTTCTCCCCCATTGTAGTTTCCTTTAGTCTTTTGGTTAGCTTCCCAAGGTTTATTTTTAGGGACAACTAATATGAGACAATTTATATGGGATCAATTTCTTTCATAGATTTGTTTACACAGTGAATTTAATTACCAAGGTTTGCTGATGCTTTCAGGTTGTAATTTCTTGAAAAGGATTTTTATTACACAAAGATAGATGCGACAAAATTAGTGTAGACTTGTTATTTTTCTTTGCACAAGGAATGGTTTTGAATTTCTCTTGAATTTATTCTATCATTTACAGTCTTCCTTTTTGACGTTGTCCCAACATTGCTTGGTTTTTAGTTAAGATTTACCTTCTATTTTCCCATAATTAGGATGTAATAGCCCTAGCAACAATTCCATGTAAAAATATATAAATACCACAGATGATGGGACATGTATTCCAAGCTGAATGGTGGGCAAGACATCCTAGGGGGTGTTCATTTGGTTGTTTATGGCTAAGGAAATTGGCAAAGGCAATGTCTAAGGCATTAAAGAGGTAAAAATGTATTTTGGCACATTTATTTATGAAAATAATGGAAATTAGGAGACAAGGAAGGTGAAAGGTCGCATTTTGCATGTGAGGAGGAAATTGAAAGAAAATAATGGAAAATGAAGAAAATAGAGGCCTCATTAATAAAAAGGATTATGAGGATTAGTTGGCAAGACTTGTTCAGTTCAGTTTTGGAGCTCTCTCATTATTCTCCCTCTCTCTCTCATACTCTTGGACACTTAGAGATTCCTTGGAGCACTTTGGCATTGGATCAAGAAAGGAAGAGAAGGAAAGAGGAAGCAAAGATCAAGAAAATAAAGGTAGGATCAAGCAGCTACAACAAGCTTCATTACATGTATCAACTTGCATGTGTATTTTCCTTGCTAGATTTGGGATGCATGGGATTGAATTTGTTTCTTCCATGGCATGGGTTTTTCCAAGTGTGATATTATTTTCAGCCTAGCCTTGCCATTTCTTGATCGCTTTGATGAGATGGGTTCTCTCATGTGTTTTGTGGGGGATGGCCGAATTGGATTCGAAGTTGAGTGGGGTGGATCTCTGAATTGAAAAACACATGGTGGTAGTGGTCCCTGAACCAGACTAAGGATGCACGAAGCCACTGGCCTACTAACCCCTGTACAAAACTGTGGGTTGCGGTAAAGCCAAATTGTGTGCCTCGGTGGGCCTAGGAATCCTTGCGGGTGAATGGAAAGATATACGATAAAGCTAAGAGGTGGATTTTCTCTCAATTGGGTCTAGTGATTCCAGGATGGAATGCATGGTAAATACTAGAGAGAATGTCTTGGTGTAGGGCCTAGTGATCCTTAGATTAGCCTGTGGATGCACGGTAAAGCCTGAGAGACTAGGAGGCACTCAAATTCCTCACGGTGTAGGCGAAGAACTCTGGTGGCATCCACATTGATTGGTGTTTTTGATGTGTTATATGAGCCCACATTCATGCTTGGAATATGGCATGAGGAAGATTGGCTGAAGAGAGACTTGTCTCAGCCAATCTATGGTCGGGAGGAATGTGGTAGTTCCATCACCAATTGGTTCATTGCATTTAATAATGAAAATTTAATTCCCTTGATTTTCATGTGCAACTGTACTTATGTATATATGGATTTTGATGGCTGATATGTTTATTGTATTTATTCCTATTATGTTGGTTTATATGCACATTTACTCTGGAGGGTGTTACAAAGTGGTATCAAAGCTTCCAGGTTCAAACACTTGGACTGGATGGGCTCTATCATAGGTGAAATGAAGAACAAGGGTTAAATTTTAGACCTTTATGTCATATCCATTATAAATTTTCTTCTATGGCATATTAGAAGTTGCATTTTTTTCCATATTGAAGGTAAATCCCATTGATAATGTGGTAAAAATTTCAGATATTGGTTCACAATACTTTAGGAATTATGATCTACAGAAAATGACCTTCCTGAATGCACCTTTAAACAGGTAATGTTGGAATTTCTGCAATAACGCATCTCATGTAGGCTTTCAGACTCTGAAAAATTTTCCACATTGAGGGGACATACCACGGATTGTGTGGTAGAAATTTTAGATACTAGATTGTAATATTATAGGAGATATGAGTAGAGGGAGTCGAGCCTTCTGAATGCTCCTAAAATCAGACCTCAAATAGGTCACACTGATATTTTTGCTATAACTTTTCTTTTGAGAACTATCAAGAGCTGAATTTTTTTCCACAATGAGGGGAAATCTCACTGATATTGTAATAAAAATATAAGATAATTATTCGCTATATTTTAGGATATAGGACTAGTGGAAGTCAATATTTCTTGATACTCCTAGAATTGTGCACGAAATATGATTGTGTTGGTATTTGTGTTATAAATTTTCATCTATGAAATCTCAGAAGTTGAAACTTGAACCATAGCGAGGGATAATACCACTGATCATATGGTTTAGTTTCCATAACTTGTTCTACTACAGTTAAGGATATATGCATTGAATCATTCACTATATAAGTTTGCATGCAAAGTGTTTGATGAAATGCTTAATTGGTTCAATGGTTAATTGCATACAAATTGTTTGATAAAATGCCCCAATGAGTATGTTGGTTGTGGCTGGGGATAGTATTGATGTGTAATCATATTTTTGTAGATGATATATGCTTACTTGTATGCAAACAGTTTGCTATATTAGTTTTCATGTGAAGTGTTTGAAGAAATGCTTACATACAAATATAATAGTATAGTAGTTTTTGAAGAAAAATGTAAAGTATGGTAAGTGTTAGAGCCTAGATTTGCCTCAGGTTGAAAAGGCAAGGTTCTAGGTCCACATCAAACCACGCTCAGCCTCGTAGCTAGCCCTATGAGGACAGGAGAGGGATCTCTCCGGGTCAATCTTGACAAAGATAATCGATGAGGCTCGAGATGACAAAAAAAAGCTAATTTTAGGCTAGGTATGCAGTGCAAGGGTTTGATTTGAGTTTTTAGGAGTTTTTTTTTGAAACAGGGAAAGCCAAATTTGGGCTTGGGGATTGAGGCACAGTTTTTGCAGAGGTTTGAATGGGGCAATGAAAGTGATTTTTTTGATGCTTTTAAAGGGAATGAATGGGTAGATCAGACTGGTGAGGATCTAAGGAGAGCAAGAAGGTTTCAAGGATTCTCCTTAAACAGGTGAAAACATTGAAAATCAAACAAATTTAAAGGCAGAGCATAACAATCTATGGATTCTACCTTAACACTTCATTGTTCAATTGTAGAAGATGAGAGAAGGAAAATGATACACATAACAACTTACAATTACTGAGAGAAGCACCATCAAAACATAAAGCCACATGGATCCCAAACAGTGCTGCAAAACCCTGGTCTTTCCTTAGCCAAAAATGCAGAGAAAATATGTACAATGATATGCCAAAGCAATCCCAAGTGTCCAACCCTGAAAATGACTTAGGAATTACAAGATATAGACTAGCCCAACCCATTCCCTTGCCTCTAGAGGTCATCATTCTAGGAGCTGTTTGAACCAATTCTAAACAAGGAACTAAAATCTAGGCAATCGAAACAACTTGCCTCTATATGTTAGGAAATTGATTCATTCATTAAATTTTTCACTTGTTAGTGAATGAATCATCTAGAACAAGTAAATAAGTGCCAAAATTACATCATGATCCTCCAATTACATCTAGATAGGTCAAAAATTACATTAAAAAGCAAAACTAGTCAAACTGGCCGAATTTCTAAGCTGGAAGGTGAAAAATTGGGCAAAAATCCTCTGTGCGTCGTGCCAAAATCTGTGTGCATCGCGAAACTTTGAGGCTGAGTGTGAGGCACTTACTAAAGTAAAAATTGAGCCCAAGTGTGCTTGTTGGAAATCCGTGCCTATCTACTTTCCAACCCAAGCGGAATTTTCCAATCTAGTGCCTATTTGCCCCTCCAAAACTTCATTCTCCCAAGACTGCTTTCTGTGTGTCAAAACAGGGGCAGAGAGGTCACGTTTTGAGTGTTTTTTGACCTTTTGAGGACCCAAAACGTGCCCAAACTTCTTGGACATACACCAAAAGTCATGATTTTCCATGCCAAATCCAAAAATATAAAATTTTTTCCATTTGGAGCTCCCTAGGAAAAGCGTGCGCCATGTGGCGCGGTGCATAGGGAGGCAAAACCTTGTTTTTCAGTGTCAAAATTTGTCAAAATGCCAAAAATGCCCCAAATTTCTTGAAATTTGGGCTGGATCTTCTCCTTCAAGTGTCATGCTGAGCTAAAGAGGCTTCAGCCAATATCCGAAGGCGATCATGCTCCTTTTGCCTCTTTTGCTTCTTTGTTGCCTTCCTTAGTTTTGCCTTTAGATTCCTTATTTGTGCCTTGGCACTCATATTTCGCGCCCTGTAATGGAAAGCCATGTGTCTCAGCAATGCCTTGTCCTTGTCGGCCTTTTCCAACAGTCTCTTTAGGTGGATGTTTATTCTCTCGAGCCAAGACTCTCGATCATCATTAATCACTTGCTCCAATGAAGTGAGCTCAATCCTCCTCTGTTGGGCAGCTTGGTGATTCTCACAGGTGTTTTGCAACTCCATGATCTCCTGCTGGTCTTCGAGCTGTTTATTCCTCTACTCTAAGTATTTGATGATCCACTTAGCCCTCTCCAAGTTGAGGGATAAGGCATTGATCTCTGTCTGCTGCTCCTGAATGACCTCTCTAAGATGTGCACTTTGCGGGCCCATTTCGGTATCGTCATCCTGAATGAGAATGAGGTCAGTCTCTCGTTCACCTGAAGGCCCCTCATCCTGCATTGGCCTCTTGCCTTTGTCTGGTACATGTGGTGCTGATGTCGGAAGCGAGGCCTTTTCCACCCCAAGTGGAGATAACACTCGCTTCGCTGCTGCAAACAAATGTCTAGTGCCCCTCTAATATGTGATGAACACGGGCAACTAATGGTCTCATGGCATTCATACTGATGAGAAGGTCCACCTGTCTCATGCCTAACCTCTGAAAGTCCCTGTGAAGCCTTGAAGAAATCACAGGAGATGAAGTCATCCCATGTGATGCCTTGTAATCCAAGCTGATGAACAACCATAATCTTAATGAGAGAAAAATGGAAAATGTTGTTGAACTGTTGCTCAGGGGTCTTGTGCTACACAAGGGCGGTCATCCTCTCTATGTTTCGGCATACGAAATATGGGATGTTCATCATCCGTACCTGAGTGAAATGCATGAGCAACCTGATGTGATAAGCATATACTCGGGAGAAGCAACCTTCACAACTGAAATACTTCATGATTAATTTCATTAATGGAGCATATTCATATTTGAGACATCGGAACGGGAACACCCTCTTGAGCTACCTCAAGAAACCTGGTCTAACATATGGCTCATAATGTTGTCAGTCAATCTTTTTCTTCTTATTCCATGGTTCTCCAATGTTAGGCATGCCGGTGGCCAATGAGATAGATTCTGGTGTAAGTGTGAAGGTGACACCAGCCAAAGTAACCTGATCTCCATGTAAATGCAGTACGAATAGACGAGCCAACTCATGATGAAATTGAACATTTGCCACCTTCTCACAAAACTCATAGCATGAATGAAACTGGAAACAAGAGACGACAAGAGGGCATGCCTGCAATTCTGTAAGGGTGGTCGGTTCTTCTCTGACATGTCTGCCTCCTCTATGAGGCCTCCGGGGTGCATGTTCTTCCATGGGAGAGTCACTTTGAGTTTCCACTTCATAATCAGAAGAATGCTCAGATGCCATGATAGCTGTACAAAATACCTTGAGGAAAAGATGCTGTTGTATATGAACTGTGCTTGGACTGCTCTTTAATGATGTATGAAACTGCTGTGTTGTAATGCAATATTGTTGGATTCTGCCACCAAGGGGAAAAAGGGACTATTAGGAAGGGGAAAAAAGTAAGGGATTAGGGGATATTAGGCTAAATTTTATTAGGGAAAGGAGGAGGGTTTGAGGGATTTTACGTATAGGGTTAAGAGATTTTTTATAAGGGCTAGGGTTTGGGTTTTGGGATTTGAGTGTAGGAAAGAAAATGTAGGATTGATGAGCTTAGTGGGGGGGTAGGAAATGACGAAACAAGGGAGAAATGGGGAAGGAGGAGAGTCCTTGGTGCCAAAACAAAGATTTTAGAACCCACAACAATTTTCCTTTGAGGCACTTTAGAGGTAGGGTTTGGGTTTTTACATTTGATAATGGGTAGAATGGAATTGGGGGTAGGGGTTTAATAATTTGAGGGGATACGGAACAATGAGATTAGGGAACAAATGGAGTCAAGGGGAGAAGAAAATGATGGAAAAAAGGATATACCTGGTGGCAAACAATTTTTGAAACCCTAACAGCAATTGGCTTGATGACTTTGAGAGGTAGGGTTTGAGAGTTTTTGTTGCAACTTTTAGCAGCCATAAACCATCATTACTCAGCACAAAAATGGATGAAACATGTAGATGTCGACCCTACCTAGCAAATCCACGCAAATAAATGGAAATTTGGGAGAAATTTCAAAAGTTTTCAAGATGTAGACTGTATGCGCCGCGCCCGTTCATAATTACGCTGGGCAACTTCTCCCAGTGCGCCACGCCACCTGTTCTGTGTAGCGCGCCGGCTAGTTGCATGCAATTTCACCCCAAAACACGCACTTGCTCACCCAATTCACTTTGAAATGCTTCTCTTTGACCTTGGCATGCAGAATGACATTGATATTCATGGCAAAACCTTTATAAAGAAATTGATTTGATTTTTGGTTCTTCAAAACCCATTTTTGTAATGTTTTGGTTTTTGGTATCTTTTCACAATTAATACAACTCTATCCTTTTGTTTCCCCCTTGATTTTGGCTTCGTATGATGAATTTCTTGGCAATGTTTTGCAGGGACAGTGGCATGTTTGACCAAGGAAGACCAGGGCTATGCCTGAAGAATTCAAGAACTGATTTTTTTTTTTTTAAATTATTACAAAAAATGAAATGTCGACTTTTCTTCAAAACATAGTTTTGAAGAACAGTCATAATCGATCCATAGAACTTATTAAGAACCTCCCTCAAGTCTACTGGCTTTATTGGACATCTTGAAGACACAACTTATGAAACCCTAGACCTAGTGATCGAAAATAACTCTTGCTAATCAAAAGACTAAATCAGGGCTGTAAGTAACTCAAAAATTTGATTTAGACGAACATACCTGAGCTAGCAGTGCAAAGCATGAGGGGTGATGAATGACTAAACCCTTCTGTTAGAATATGGCATGCCCCTAGCGGAATGCAACTGAGTGAAACGAGCAAGACACCTAAAAATGAAATGCAATAAAGAGAAATGATATTTAACGGAGGGATGTAAAGACCGACTCTAACATTAAGTATTTGAAGAAAATGTTAATTTTTTTTTGAAGGGATAATATTGTAGTGTAATAATATGGATGTCGTTGATCTATGCCTATTTTCATGCAAATTATTAAAGAGTTTCATGTAGGGAATTTGAAAGGTTGCATGCAAGGAATTTGAAAATTTGCATGTAAGGAAATGGAAAAGTGGCATGTTTTTTGTTATTACGTTACAAGTGGAATAAGCAAAATTTTTTGACTTAATATCATACAAAATGTATGAGAAATGAAAATCAATTTATTTTCAAGTGTTTTTAAATTTAGTAGAGCTTTGGAGATCCCATTTCCATAATTGGACATTGGAGATCGAGCCATTATAGTAGCTTCCTCCTTCTACCTTAGTGTGGACCGTGGATAGTAAGGGCGTATGCTTATAGGTTGTTAGTATTAGTGAATGTTGATTTCAATTAATAGACACGATGTCTTGATTTTTGGAACATGTGACTGACTATGTATGGATTATATGTCGCTTACATGTTGATTTCATGATACTTACTTACATCCTTGTATGTTAGGTTACATTTTCTAATATTTTGATTACATGTACCAGTATTGTAGGTTGATTACAAGAATTGATTGCTTATGTTCGACTACATGCTTTTATGCATAGGTGTAGTTGATTTGGCATTGCTTATGCATAAGGTTGGTTGCATGTGGCAATGTGTACATTATGAAGTAGTGGTTGGTGTCATGCATGAAGTCATGGTTTGTGTAGTTGATATGGTCATGCATTGATGACCATACTCTAGCTAGAATGATGTGTGTATGGTTTGGTACTCATTTTTTTATGTGTTTATATGTAGTTTTTATGCATGTATGGTCTTGGTTATGATTATGCATGTATAGTAGGTAAAAAATGCCTTGTGAAGTCATTGTATGCAATTTAGGTCATCATGGTGCTATTGGTTGTTATGATGCTAATGAGTTGGCTGAAATAAAGCAAGAGATTTAGGTAATCAAATTGAATTTGTAGCATTGGACCTCGCGGCAAGACAAGATCATCATATAGGTATTACATGTGGGCATGCGTGTATGTAAGTTAAGGATTTCTCTATGCAATAGGGTTATATACATTAGGTTTATGTACATGAATTTGATGGTTACCTTCATGATAAATGTTAGATGATTAGTGTAGTTATATGCATATGTGTCAGATAGTCATGAGTGATAGTAACATGTGATTGTTATGCATGAATGACAAATTCTTATTAGCTTATGACGTGAACATGTTAGTTAGTCACTATTAGGGATATCATGATTTATGTTTGAGTTGATATGTTGTGAAGTTGTATCATGCTAACCTAGCTTTATTGTGTAGATAAGATAGCCTCCCCTGAGATACATTAAGGTATGAGTTTGCTTATGTCATCTACCTAGTGCTTGACTATTTGATTATGACATCTATTTGGTGTTTGAGTGTTTAGTGCCTATTATTTCGCTTGGCTGAATTATCTAACATGGTATATTTATAGTTTGTTGAGTGATTGATTTATTTCTTGATATGAGTATGAGTCTATAGAGTGGCATGAAGGATTGATATTGTATTAAGATAATTATGCTAACACTTATGTGTTGAGACAATTGATATGTACTTGAGTTTAGTAGGTGATAGTTGTAGAATTATGTCTAATGACTATGAGTTGATTATGGATTATGACATGATTGTTAGTATTGGTAATGGTTAATTTCAAATTGATAGATATGATTGTCTTGATATTTGGAACATGTGGTTGACATGTGTGAGCATGATGTAGTGAGTTGCATGGAAAGAGAGATTACCATGAAATATTGAAGAAGGCTCGAGTTGAGCTTTCCCTGGGAACCATGGGGATTGAGTAATGGTGTCAGTCTTGTGCTTTTGGTCTTTTGAGCTTGATTTTTGGTTTTGTTTATGTCTGGAGCAAGGCCTTGTCACTTTGTTATAGTGTCATATCGTTATGGGTTTTCATGGTCTTCTTCTTGGTTTTTTCTTGTCTTCTCTTTTATTTTTTTGAGTCTTGGGAATTGGTTGGGAAAGAGGAAAGTTGATGGAGCTCAGGGAGCTGTGTCGTAGTCTAAAGGTAATGTAAGATTCAAATGAAGCTCGGTGCATGAGTAAGCGTAGCGGAAGGTAATTTTATGACAGTCGGTTGGACTAGCTGGGTCCATTGTGGTAAATGGACAGTAGCAGTATAGTCATGAGAAAGGTAACATGAAAAGGTAAAGTAAATGGGTTTGAGGCATCAAATGCCTTGCCTATGTTGGGAACTGTTGTTCTCAATGTTGTGCATGTGTTGCATGAATAAAGGAATTTCTCTTAACCTAGACCTTATGTTATCTAGTAATTATGTTATGATCATAATTATGCTGATGTTTATATATGTATACATGAATGTATGTATGTTGTTGTCTGACAAGGTGATAATTGTTTTATGGTAACAATTATATATGTACGTATCTATGTATCTATGTCACTTTCTGATAGGGATTGTTAGGGATCATTCTTGTGGAGGAATGATTGCTTATACAGGTGAATGGCATGAAGAGGTTCTTGGTCTCGCGAGGAATAAAGTGGAAGAGTAGTCATGACAAATATACGAGGCCAGTATCATGTGGATATGGATTGATATTATATACTTGTATTATGCCTTTGTTTATGTTATGATAGGTAATGTTGAAGCACACGTCAGCAAGGTGAAAGCACTATGGTCTACGACATGCTAGGGTAAGCATGGATGAGATATCGGAAGCAAGGTTTGTTGGTAAAGACAGTGTGGTTTTGGATGTGTGGTACTATTGTTGAGCATACGTTGTGTATGTTGTACATGTTGCATTTATGATATGTGCACTTGTGGTGTTGTGTATACATAGCATGTGTACATGTTATTTATGCAATGTTATGTATAGGATGGTACAAATAGGGTTGTGTGAATATTGCATAATGGGTGTTGTATACATATTGTACTGTCTTCATGATGTATATGTGGCATGTGTGCATATGGTGCTCCATCCATGTTGGATATGAAGTGTTGTGTACAGATGTTGCTATGTACATGTTGGATATGTAGTGCTATGTACATGTGGTGTTACATGCATGTTGTACATATGGTGCTATGTACATATGGTGTTGTGTGCATGATTGTACAAGTGGTGCTGTGAGCATTTAGTGTTGTGTACATGTTGTACATAGGGTGCTATGAGCGTGTGGTGCTGTGTACATGTCGTGCATGTGATGCTATGCACATATGGTGTCGTGTACACATCATGTGTGTGGTATTGTGTACACATTGTACAATGGTGTAGTGTACATGTGGCATCGTGTACACGTTGTGCAGGTGGCACTGTGTACATGTGATTTTGTGTACAAGTTGTGCAGGTGGTGTAGTGTATAGGTGGTACTGTGTACATGTTGTACATATGGTACTAGTGTACGTGTCGTATTGTGTGCATGTCGTCAATATTGTGTTATGGGCATGCGGTATTATGTATGGGCATCATGTATTCATGGTATTGCGGCAGTGTACTTGTTGTGTGCTACTTTGTGGAGGTACATGCATTGGGTGGTATTTAACATCGGGTATAGATGGATGCATTTTATTGTATACACTAGGTGTAGGTGTATGTCAGGTGTAGGTGCATGTATTGCATGGTGTTGTGTTTCAGGTGTGGTTATATGTGTGTGATGCACACTGTGCATATGTGCACCTAGTTGGGGAGAAGGCACTAGGTGTTTTCTGGGTATGGCAACAGATCCAGTGTCTATACAAAAGAACAAAGGCATAAGTAAGGATCAATAAATGACAAGTATTAATATTGTATTTCAGTTTTATTATACATGTGACTTATGATTCTAGTATATGATGATTACATGTGAATTATGATTCTAGTTTATGACCTATGATTCTGATATATGGTCTATCATTCTGATTTATGATAGTTACATGTGATTTATGATTTTGATCTATGATGGTTATGTTTGAGCTAACTTGATGTGATATCTTTATATATGTTGATTTGGTCAAGTACGCTAATTTGACTTGTTGTGACAGGAAGCAAATAGGATTGCAAATGTACCTTATTAACGAGCTACCAATGAGGTATGATGTGAATTTATTTCAATTTATTTAAATCTAATGAAAGTTATGTGCTTGGTACAAGAATGCATGACCATGCCCAGTTGAGTGGCCGAAATCGACAACAAGAATTAGCAACAGTAGCAAAGGAATTGAAACACGCAGCAGTATGATGGTAAAGCACTTCAGGAATAAGGCCATTGTGGGGCACTGGTACCCAATAGTGTCCATTGATTGCCATGAGCATGCTATGACCGGTATGATGTGTTGAGGTAGGTATATGAATTGGTTTTGTATCTTCCGATGCGAGGAAGCCTTGCCAAGGGATGGATTGCCTGGGATGGGGGTGCTAGTGGAATTTGGAAGGTGAGTGACTACACGAAAGGGATGACCAGATTCCTGAGGGACTTTGTAGTAGAGAAGGGAAAGTCACAGATGGATTTTTTTTGGTCATTAGCATTGCCATATGGAATCAGATGCACATTGGGAGTGCGCCCTAGAACAATGAGTCAGTAACTATTCCCTGAGAGGAAAAGTGGCGTAGGATTATAGCACTAACATTGGATGCAAATTTGACTTTGCAGTGGATTCTAGACTTCCTAGGAAGGAGGTGAATCCTGGTATTACTTTGAGGGTGGAGGTGTGAGCCTCTAGATTCCCTTGTTGTAGATGAAAGCATCATATTATTTTATTTGCTGGTTAAGAAAATGTGTATATGTGTATAGCATTGTAAATACCGTAATGAGCTATGTTATAAAGCTCCAATATGCGGTATGGGTTTTATCTGGTCATGTTGTCATGATGTTTTGTTTTTGAGCGGGTCATTCATTGTAAATACTACAACAGGCTGTGTTATAAAGCTCCATGGGCAATATGTTTTGTTTTTAGTAGTCATGTTGGTTATAGGTGTCATTGAACAGTGAGGACGGTGCTCCCCCAAGGGGGAGGGTTTTGTAACAGCCCTGGAAATAATTCCATGTAAAAATATATAAATTCCACGGATGATGGGACACGTATTCCAAGATGAATGGCGGGCAAGACATCATAGGGGGTGTTCATTTGGTTGTTTATGGCTAAGGAAATTGGAAAAGACAATGGCTAAGGCATTAAAGATGTTGGACACCTAATCCTAAATGGGTTAGTGTGGAAGCTGAATAGACAAAGCAGTCCAAGAGACCTTGGGATGTGAAACCCAACGGTCACCACATGTACTATAAATGTATATCAATTGCTAATAAAAATTGTACTGCATGATTTATCTTTCATATTTTCTCTTGCTCCCATGTGTGTTTAACATGGTATCAGAGCAGGCGATTGCTGGTCCTGCTCCAATTTGAGCCACTTGTTTTGTGGTCAGTTCTGCGTTACCTGATCTCTGCCTCTGCTTTATTCCCTTCTGTTCTGCCATACCTGCGTCTCTACCACACCTGCGCTGCCCTGACATATTCTATCTATGGACTCTGAGCATATTCAACTGAAGAGGGCGCATAATCTCAGAAATTGTGCATAAACGTTTCTGTCCATAATGCGCTGCCCCCACCTGTCCGTCAGTAGCATCACTGTTGAACGCTGCTCTTTTCATTATACCCTCTAACGGTACATTCTTGTTCTTTCTTGTAAATCGGTGCCGTTGTCTTTGTGTTGAATGATTATGGGGATCTGAAAGGGATAAATTGTTACATGGAGGGAAATCCACAATGAAGAATTGCCTTCACCGCTGATACTCTTGGCTTTCAAGTTTGATGTGTTACTAGTATGCCTATTAATACAAAACAGAGCACGAAACGATGATATGCTTGACCTACCCAATGATATGAAAAAAAAAGACTCCTTTCAGAGTGTTGCCAGACTATCATTATAAATCAATAGAATATTTACAAAAATCTTACAAGATCTTCATTGACACTATATGCCTGTGAACCGTTCAGTGACTGTGCCCATCCCTGTTCTGATTTTTCAGCCTCACGAACTGGCTTCCAAATGATGTCCGTCAAATAGGCACAATTTTTTTTATAGAACTTGTGATATTCCAGAGTGTCACCAACAACCTTGCGCACTTCAACCATGAAAACAGAAGGAGCAACCTCAAAAACCTCTAAAGCAACAACAATTTGTCCTGTCTTGTTTGAAGTAAGTCCCTCCAGTCTCATCTTGTAATTCTGTGTCTGGATTCCCTGAAAGCCTTCGGTGCATCGTTGAAGGGCATCACGCTCTTGGGTGGCTATGCATGTGTATAGATATCGTCTCACGCAGTCATTTATTAAGGGATTATCGATGTGAACCATGCAAAGCCGGCTACAACTATCATTGCAGAGCGCCTGAGATGTATTCAATGAAGTTTGAATGAGCACATTGCATGTGCATTGGAGGCAGATTATCCCATCCGAATCATGGCGCGCCAGGTAGCTGTATGGCTTTAAGAGCCATTTCCAGGTTATTGCATTTTTAAGTTGTGTTATGTGAAGACGCGACGACACTGTTTTGGCTATATTCAAATTAAAGTGGATGGTTGCCAACAAAAGGCCTGCTGTGAATGCTCGCACTGAAAAGCTGTGAACGTCATATTGTTTCCTTAAAAAAAAAAAGCGAGGGACAGTCGCTTCCACGTGCCTGTGAAGAAGCAGTACGCCAAGCAATCCAACTGAAGGCATGTTTGAACAGCGCACCATATTTTCTAATTTTCAAATGTTTTTCCTATGAAGCTTTCTTTGTAGGGTTTGTCTTTCTGTGCGGTCTCTATGTGTGGTTTGCATCTTCGTACGTATTCCATAATTTTGTGCTTACTGAAGATGAAACATCGTTCTGTGTTCACTGAAAGTTAAAAACTATAAAGGATTCAAGGAAAAGAGGCATCGTAAAGTGGATTTCACTCTTGCCGCATCATCACAAAAGAAAAAAGAGTTACAGCCGAATTCGAGTTTGAATTCTCTGATTAGCATTTTTATTCCGTCAGAATCTAACATTTTTTATATAACCTAAAGCCAATGATAAAGTGGTTTTTAAGGAATTAATGTGAATATAGCACCAATTAGGACGGAATTAATGTGACTAGAGTAGCAATTGCGTGCTTATCGGTTGAGATCTCAGAGAAAGCATTTTGAAAATGCTATACAGTCGATCATCGTTTCTATATTATTTTTTAATTGAAACTATGGAGAGATAATGTGAGGATAGCAAAAATTGAATGTTCATCAGCTGAAAAAAAAATAAAAATAAAAAAATAAAAAATAAAAAATAAAAATAAAAAAATAAAATAAAATAAAATAAAATAAATAAATAAATTCAGAACCCCAAGACGCTTTGTCATTGTCGGGGTATCAAGGACAGCACATGTCAAGAGAGAAAGGCGGAATTGAGAAAATTGCTTCACCACTTAATTGTGTGGATGATGAGACAACTTGTATAGGCTAGAATTACGCTGAAACTGAGAAGTTCTGTAGCTGTAGTTTGTGCAAGGACGTGTCTGACCAAGACAAGATACCAAATCGAGTGGAATATCAACGCATCTTGCTCACTGATTGAACATGGAAGCTGAGGATGATTTAATAGAGAAATTTACTGTTGATATTTCTACTGTGACAACTCTTTCTAGTATTTGAAGGATCCAAGAAAGTTTGCAGTTGTTGTTGCCCCAGTTGTGGTATTAAAACTCATTATAGTCTCTGTCTACATATATATGCATTGATTCCCTGATTCATTTGCTGCACATTTACAAAGGATTTTTCTGTGTCATAGTTGTGATCAGTTTTTTAAAAGGTGTAATTTTGACAATGGAAAATATGGCTCGAATTATTGAAATATTAGAGTTCTTAAAAACTCTGATACATTCCTCTAATCATGATACATTAAAAGTCAGCAAAGTTTCTCTCACAGACATTCAAGTCTGTCTACAAAACACACAAGAGAAAATTGATTTTTTACAGCTTGAAACCCAGCTACAGCGAGAAGAACTAAAGCAGAAGAGTCATTATTCTGTTCAGAACATTGAGACTGCAACCCATAAACAACAAGACAATAATGTTACAGTTCATTCAAATAAAGTAGCAGTTGTAAATGCAGATGCAGAAACTCAGTCTGCACTTCCCAAGCCCATCATCAGACCTTGGGAACAGCTTGTCCACAACAAGCACAAAACTGGTCTTGGATATGACAAGGACTTGTCATTTCATATTCTAGACTACGCCAAGCCCATTTAGTTTCAGAGTGCTGGATTCATTCATGACAGTTCACCTACTCGTCATGACAGTTCAGCTTCAGTTGTTCCAGACTCTGCTCCTCTTCCACAGCAACAACAACAACAACAGATCATGAAATGCCAACACTGTGACCGAGTTGGCCATTTGAAAGATCACTGTTTTGATCTTCATCCATGTAAGCACTGTCATAAAACCAGTCATTCTTCACAGAGATGCTTCAGCAACAAACGTCCTGCAAGAATAAAGATTCATCTAGGATGGATCGCTTCTTGGCAATGGGCATCAACAGCCAAGAAGATGTTCCAAACACATGTCAGAACTTGTTCCAAAATATTGAACAGTCTTGCAGTTGAGTTTTCTCCATATTCTCACCTTGTATCTGACAGGGGGGGGAAATGATGGTCATCTACAAGCTTCAAAGCCACATCAAGCGAGCCTGAGCCACAACCTGCCACACCAGTTTC
>APFE030369427.1:190697-238095 GCA_000404065.3 Pinus taeda
CTCTAGCAGAAGACTTTAGTTTCCTGCCAGTTTTGGAAGAGTTCCAGGAACTGCACTAAGCGTTCCAGTGTTGGTGGTCATCCTTAAACCACTGCCCTTTATACCAACATTTCATAGAGCACATTCAGCCTAGTGCTGCCATGCATTTTTGCACGTTTTGTATTTCAGCTCTCTTCTTGGACTCATACATAACCCTTTGGATTAAGGGGGGAATGTTGGACACCTAATCCTAAATGGGTTAGTGTGGAAGCTGAATAGACAAAGCAGTCCAAGTGACCTTGGGATGTGAAACCCAACGGTCACTACATGTACTATAAATGTATATCAATTGTTAATAAAAATTGTACTGCATGATTTATCTTTCATATTTTCTCTTTCTCCCATGTGTGTTTAACAAAAGAGGTAAAAAGGTATTTTGGCACATTTATTTATGAAAATAATGGAAATTGGGAGAAAAGGAAGGTCAAAGGTCACATGTTGCATGTGAGGAGGAAATTGAAGGAAAATAATGGAAAATGAAGAAAATAAAGACCTCATTAATAAAAAGGCTTCTGAGGATTAGTTGGAAAGACTTGTTCAATTCAGTTTTGGAGCTCTCTCATTATTCTCTCTCTCATATACTCTTGGACACTTAGAGAATTCTTGGAGCACTTTGGCATTGGATTAAGAAAGGCAAAGAAGGCAAGAGGAAGCAAATATCAAGCAAAGAAAGGCAGGATCAAGCAGCTACGACAGGCTTCGTTACAGGTATTATCTTTCATGTATATATTCCTTACTAGATTTGGCATGCATGGGATTGCATGTGTTTCTTTTCTACCATTGCATGGGTTTTGCCAGGTGTGATAGTATTTTTGGCATAGCATTGATATTTCCTGATAACTTTGATAAGATGGGTTCTCTCATGTGTTTTGTGGTGGATGGCCGGATTGGATTCAAAGCTGAGTGGGGTGGATCTCCGAATTGATAAAAACATGGTGGTAGTGGTCCCTAAGCCAGACTGAGAATGCACGAATCCATTGTCATAGTAACCCCTGAACTAGACTGTGGGTTGTGGTAAAGCCATATTATGTGCCTCGGTGGGCCTAGGAATCCTTGTCGGTGATTGGTAAGATATGCGGTAAAGCCAAGAGGTGGATTTTCTCTCCGTTGGGCCTAGTGATTCCAGGATGGAATGCACAGTAAAGCCTAGAGAGTATGTCTTGGTGTAGGGCCTAGTGATCCCTGGATCAAATTGTCGATGCACGGTAAAGCCTGAGAGACTAGGAGGCACTCAAATTACTCACAGTGTAGGTGGAGAACTCCGGTGGCATCCACATTGATTGGTGTTTTTGATGTGTTCTATGCATCCCACATTCATGCTTGGAATATGGCATGAGGGTGATTGGATGAAGAGAGACTTGGCTCAACCAATCTATGGTCAGGTGGAACTTGGTAGTCCCATCACCGGTTGGTTCATTTCATTTATTAATGAAAAATTCATTCCCTTGATTTTCATGTGGAAATGTACTGATGTATATATGGATTTTCATGGCTAATATGTTTATTGTATTTATATTCCTATTATGTTGGTTTATATGCACATTTACCCTGGAGGGTTTTACATAGGACTTCCTTTCGCAATTGCTAATAGTGCAGGATTGCCTTTTATTTCTTGCATGATTTCAATTGTGAGGATTGGTGTTTTCTCAAATTTCCTTTGAAATGCAGGATTCCATTTAATTTGTTGAGATTAATGCGCAAGTTAGACTAGAATTTTCTTTTCAGGTTGTCAGGGGCTCTCTCTGGCATTTCCAGTGCTGTGCCTCAAAGTTCACAAACTCCTGGATTGACAATTAAATGTTGGTAATTAATATGCCCTATAATTCGTCCAACATTTTGGCACCGTTGTCGGGGATGCACTTAGGGGGTTGACCTTGGTGACGTGTTGCATTTGGATTTTTCCTTCACCTAGTTTCTCTTGCAATTTTATGTTCTTTGAATTTATTTATTTCCCGCATATATTTGCTTCTTTAAGGTTTTTCATTTTCGCTGGTGTTGTAATAACCCCTCCTCCCTACATATATATATACACACTATTCATGTGCTAACAAATGTACCAGTTATCTTATTGAAAACAAGAAAATGGTATTTTGAGGAATCACTCAATGAGGAGTTTTGATGCTGCTACAGAGACATACAACTCATCCAATGAAGAATTAACAAGTGCAGAATTTAATATTTTGCTTGAACATAAAAAGAATATTATTAAATATTTGATCTTGAAATTGGATGATTTGCAAGAGGAACAAAAGAAGGATGGTGAACCACTGCTTATCTTTTGCGCCAATTGTAGAAAGAAACACTTCCTTGGAAAGTGTCCACTTAGTAGTTGAAAAGTTTGCAAAATTGAAGAGGATCATTTAACAGAGCGTTTCCCATCACTACCAGGATTACTAAATGTACTCAGGAAATCAAGTAAGGAATCGAATAAATTACCATGTATAACTCAAAACCCATCACCATTTGATACTTGGAATAATATTTATTATCCAAACCAGGATCCTCAACATGTTTATAATCCTGCAGTTTCATGGAAAAAATTTAGTCCTCCTCCAAATGAGTGCCTTACTTTGTGGCCATAGTGGCCCTCTCCGTGGCACTCATCCTTGAGCCAGATGTCCCCCTAGCCTCAAGAATTTTTTGGATCCTTCTCTCTAGGGAAATCTCCCATGCAAGTTCAATTACATGAGCATAAAAAACAACCACAATTTCTTTCCAATGCATCACCAAGTCATCCTCCTCCATGGCCCCAATTGCATGTGAAACCTTACCCTAATCCTAGCCCAAACCCTAATCCATATCTTATACATAGCCCTAATCCCTACTCTAGACCTAATCCTAGCCCACACCTTAATCCATACCCTAGACCTAGCCCTAATCCATACTCTAGGCCTAACCTTATCCCATACCTTAATCCAAAACCTAGACCTAACCCTAGTCCAAAGCCTAATCCTAATCCAAATCAAAATCTTAGTCCAAGCCTTAACCACAAATCTAGCCCAAACCATATCCTAAACCCTAATCTAAACCATCAGGTTGCACAACTATTTGAAACACCTATTCTTCTTGTTGATTCCCCTATTGACAAAAATGTTACACCTTCCATGTTGGGAAAGGGAATGAATTTGGAAACTTCCCCCATTACCACAAAAGATTCACCCCAAGAAGATATAATTCAAAGACCACTAGAGATGAAATATTTCATTGGAACTTGTTCCAAAAATGTTGTTGAAGCTCAAACCCCTAGAATTTCCCTTAACCATTCTTGTCAATCTGGAAAGCAAATATTTGAGCCTAAACTTAAGGGATTTATCTTTTGTCTTTCACCAGATCCCTTGTGCCTCTAGGAGAGTGACTATCAAACTGTGGAAAGCCGACATCAGTTGGAGAATCATAAATATGTGGATTCCATTGGATCCTAGTTTCAAGCAATCATCAACCCACCTTATTTCAAACTCTTGATACCATGTCAATTAAAGCAACTGGTTTCTCATACTTTGGTATGTCTTGAAGTTTATATTTCAAAACTAAGTGTGAGTATATTCAACATTCTGTTACACACATGGCTACATTGAAAGTAAGCCTGCACTTAAAGGTGATATTTCTCTCTTTAAAATAGGGTAGGGTAATACGAGAGTAATGAATAAATATGAGAACAACACTCTTGAGATTGTGATTCCCTAAAAGCACAACTTTTGAAACTTATATTATTATGCACTCTAGTGGTAAGACTTGTCAAAATAACTTCACAATTAAATGCCTCATATTTTATAAAGTGAATTTGATTATTAATCAATATGTCAACGAAGGGTGTTGTTATAAGTTACATGTAATATTTTTCTCCTATTCTAACAAATTATCATCTAGAAAACCTTTTCAAGTCCCTCTTCGAAGGGATTGATGAAAAACCTCCTATGGTAGACCACGCCTACATAACTCTAAAAAGATTTCATAAGAACCCTGGCATGACCAACTCAAGAAATCTTTTAAGTTATTATATGAGATGTTTTTTTAAATAAGTCTTTAAGTAGCACAACCAACCAGTAAAGAGTAGTAATTAAAAAAATTTCACGCCATATTGCGCTATTAAGGAGAAGATTTTCTTCCCCACCTATTAAGTTACCTATTTGGGGTTAATCATAATAAGGGTTTTGTTATAAAAACATTAATGGATTAATTGAGGGAAAGGAGGTCTCATTACAAGCCAACCTACTATGATCATGGGTCCTAAGCAGAATGACATTACCGCTACTGGTCACCAAGCCCCAGTAATGACCTTCAGTTGAAAAATTTGGAAGACAAGAGGTCTCATCACGTGCTGACTTGTTCATTCTTGTCAGTTCTTGTGAATGGCATGTCGTTAGCTGGTTACCAAGCCAGGACAATGACCTTCAATTAATTTATAAAAAAGAGAAAAAGTAAATTCTCTTAAATGACTCTGAATCTATATCTAATAGATGGGACACAAGCATTTCATGGGATTAAAAGGCATCCCTATTGAGGCTATAGATACCTGCTGGCAACAGGGCCATGCCTATGGTATTAAAGCTAATTTTACACTATGATTTACTTGGATATTTTTGTTTTTCCTTGAATTCACTATCATATAACTCTGAGAATGGATTTAAAATCCTTCTGGTGTTATGCCTTGGAGTTCTACCTTTCTGGAATGATTTTTTTATGCATGTGGGTCCCTTAGTGTAGGTAATTCATTGTGCTCTAGAGAAGAGGAGCTTCAACTATACATGGATAATGGTAAAATAAATGGTCACTATGGGAAGGTATTATTATGTCTACTTTTAACACCATGGCTTTCAAATCATGTCACTCATATTTACAATGAGGATATTAAGTGAAACTTATGATCAAGGATGCCGTCGAGATATTTTTGGATTTTTTTTAAAAGTTAGCTATTTTAATCAAGTAATAACACCATCCTTACAATTTAGTATTCCTATGGTAGCCCTTGTGTTGTATCTTATTAAAATCAGTCTAAACAAATAGAGAGTCCAATAGACACTCTGTTTTTAGAAGAAGCTCTATCTAGCGCAGGAAATGTTGATCACACAAAATTGCAAAAACAAATGCCTATAAATGTTTTTAATTTTGTTTTTTTGTAAGGGAGCAACAATAAAACAATTGATTTCCTTGCGTGAGGAAATTCAATATGATCAACATAGGGGGATGTTAGGCCTCTGTTTTTTCTTTCTTTATATCACCTTTTACTCGAAATTCCTCATGCTTTTGTTTAGTTTGAATGGTTATTGTCGCAATTATTTACTATTTACCATGTTTTAATGGAATTTAAACATCATTAATAATAGTTTGTGTGTTTGTAGGTTTAAAACTGAGTTGATCATGTTTTTATGCATATGCCAACATGCCTTGGTCCTTCATTCACCTTCTTGTACCATGCAACAGATTCTTGTATTGGGATTCTTGCACCATTTTATGATGGATTCCTCCACTGTGAAGAATTCTTGCACCATGCACTGCACATCAAGTATGATCTGAGCATACTCCACCTAAGAGATTCAAGTCTACTTAGATAGATGCATATCTAGCAAAAAAATATATTTTTTATTTCAGAAACTGGATACTCGAATATGGTTGTGAAAAGCTACTTACGCAGGCTTGGTTGGAAGAGGAAGAAGTTTCGAAATGTGATGGACATGAGGGTTGGCCTTGGCGAGTATGCTACAACATTGTTGGATCAGTATATCAACTACTGGATTATGAATGTAGTTCCCATCAGTGAACCAAACACATTGCCTGTGATTTATGACCATGAACTCATTGGGGTTCTTCATGATTGTTACACAATGTTTTGTCACTGTCCCTGTATTCCCCATTCCTTGATCCCGGAGGACATCTATAGTGACCCTCATGTGTTTCCCTATCATGAAGAACATGTCTATACATCCCTCTTCATCTGCAGAACATTTCCTTCTTACATCATTTCCCAAGAATATTCCTTCAAACTCAGTTTTCAAGATCGACGTTATCACTCAGTTTCTTTTTTGCGTTGATTTGCAGAGTCTAACACTAGGCCTAGCATTGAACGACATTGGTAATCCATTCATGACCCAAATCGACCCTCTTTTGGAAAGTTTTTAAAAATGGAGTTGAAGCTTCTGGTTCTAGAAGCTTCATGAATGAAAGTCTGGTAAATGGTTGGGCAAGATAGAGCCAAGAGAGACCGTTTGGGTTGTTTTCCCCTATTAAAATGGAACAAACCAAAAGGGATAAGGCCTCTCACATCATAAGAGGATCCATTTCCAACCTTAGCTAGCGAATGAAAGGGTTGGAATAATCTGAAAATCTTGATAGCCATCTTGAGAGCCTTAGCCTTCTATTTTGTGTTTGTGAAGGGAGAATAAGCTTGTAATTTTTTTGGTTTGGAGCAAGGGGGAGGAAGCCTTGAAAATCCATTTTTTTTAGGGTGAATCATGAGATGCTAAAAGTAGTGCTGGAACCCAGACATATTGAAGGAAACTTGCAACGCTAAGGCGAAGGTTGTACTTTCCTTTTTGTCATAATAATACAATTGATATTTTGTTTCCTATATCAACTGCATATGCTATTTGGTAGCTTAAGACTCCTTAGCCTCTTAAGTAGGTTGAATATTTTGTATGCTATCATGTGTGCTTTGGTTTCTTATCTCATTGTTTCAGGTGCTTGATTGACACTAAGGAGATGATCCCTGGAACAAAGGCACACAGACTTCATCAAACAAGGATTAGTGATAGAAGGGGTAGGATCTTATCCATTCTCAATATAAGGGAACTTATATTAGATTTTATTCTTTGTGGATAGACCCTCTCCCTCAGGTTAGAGGGATTGCCTTTGTTCGCAGAGAGAATCTCCCTACTCCACAAATTTGTGACTCCACTAGGGATCCATCACTCCCTTTGGATTGTTTTTCATTTCATGATTTGTGACAACTTTTCTTGTTTCACCCTTTCTCTTTGGTAATATGTACTTCAAGTCATCTACTGCTTTGATTCTTGAATTTAGAGTGATAGGTCTGGTTTTGGTTTGTGAAAAGTTTTATTTTTTCTTTGAATCCCTTGATCAACACTATTAATTTTCTAACAATAGTGCCGATCAGTGCGATTTCCCTTTGAAAATTCGCATCACAGCCCCTTCTGGCGCTGATCCCTATAGGTTAAAAATCAAGGTTTCTCCTAAATCATTGCCAGTGGGTCTTGTCCTTGTAAATTCTGTTTCTGGGCTTGTTTTCTTGTATTCTCCTTGGATAGGATGCTTTGTTAGGTTGATTTGTTTGCTTGAATGGTTTGAGATTTCCTTACTTGATTTTTTGAGCTTTTGGATGGTTTGTGTCCCTAGGGCATCTAAGTCATTGTCCATTCATTTGTATGTTTTCTCATCAAGTTGAGTTATTGGTTTGCTGCTTCATGCATTTAATTTTTTAGTCCTTGCATCTATATTTCTTTGGTTTCAATTGAACAAGTGAAAAAAAATGTTTCGTTTGCTCTTCTCTTGTTGAGCACCTCTTTTCTGAGCATAGATCACATTGCTCAGTTTGTTTCTGTTGAATCTTTACATTTGGTTTGAAAGGAGTTATTTTTATCATGCTTTGCATTTGATTGATGTTTGGATTTTGGAGTTTTTCATTGAAACGTGTATGTGAAAGATTAATTTTAGCATTGCATTCAAGAAATACATCATTCTAGTTTGATTAATTGATATGTTGCATTGATTGGCATCATCAAAAGCTAGAATTAAATCATCATGAGAATTTGAAATGAAATGAACTTCTTTTACTATTAAAAGGAATAGTTGAAGTGCATCTGATAGGAAGAGTAGGAAGTGGAAATAATTTTCATTATCTTTTTTTTAAAGCGAAGTAGTGAAGAGTCATCTTACTTTTAGTTGCATTGATTTTTTTTCTCCTTTCTCAATTAGTATAATCATTCATCAAATTGAAAGGGCTTTGTATCATATAGCTTCACATAAGAGTTTTTCAAGTGACATCGATAGGGCCTAAAAACTGAGACTTAATTTCAAGATAAAACTTAAAAATATATTCAATTAACCTAAGGTGCATTTTAAACTAAACACTCATATTTAGAGGTCTAGGCTAGAGACGTGTTCCAACGTCTTTAAACCTAGAAAATGTCGTCTGTTTTGGCATTAGACAGGGTTAGTATGAGCTTGTGCTCCCTATATCGTTGCATATATAAAGGGAGACCCCACTAGGTTTGCAATTCTTTATCTGTAGGAAGCCGAGTCTACCGCCTTGTAAACGTGATACACCGAACACAACATTCAGGTAGATTGTCTACCCGTACTTCTCAGTTTGCCGGGGGGTATTTTGCAGTTCACGATTACTTGGTAATCCTTTTGTCCAGATTATCATGAGTAGTCATTTTAGTCTTTTTGACTCTTTAAATTTAAAAGATCATTGAGAACTTGTCCTTTTGAGCTTGTTCAAACCGAAAGAGGCTAGAGTCATCTTTGCCTTTTTCTAGACTCTTAAAACATGAAAAGGCATCAGTCTATTTCAGCGTCTTAATTTTTTTTCCCACAATCACATCACATTCCTGATAGTCTTATTTTGGACCACATCATGAGTATATCCCTAATATATTTTAAAAGCCTTGAAATTAATTTCTCTTCTCTTTTGTTTGAGACAAAGTCATCATGGTTGAACCATCAGTTTTGCCTTGTTCCTCTTCCTCTCCTTCATCTGGAAGGTCATTCAAAGAAGCTTTCTCTAAACTTTCGTAGTCACTTGAGGATCAAGGTGTTGAACTTGGAATTGTTCTTAGTATTCAGCCTTTGTCTTCTCGTCCACCTCCGTTAGATACTAGGTCACCTTATGAATCTGGCCTAGAATCCCCTCATAATCCTATCCAGACTCTCGAGAGTTCATAGACGTTTGATAGTCTACAAGGACTGGTTATAGATCCTTTTGTGGTATCTCCACAACATCCTTATAGTCAGTACTATCAATGTGGTGTTTTGTTGGAGTTGTCTCCTCGTGCATCTTCTGCTTGTCACCGGTTGTTTTCTATGGAGTGAGAAGATGAAATTCCAGACTCCTCTCCAAGTCGAAACTTTCTGCCACTCACACTCAAATGGGTGATGAGCAGGCATATGAATTTCCTCTGGAAGGTTTCCCTTATACAGGAGCCATCCCATCTAGCATTTATCCCGAGTTTAGTGAGCCCTTGTTACCACATGGTTATAACTCTCTAGCTCAGTTGGTGTCGGGCACTCCTAGTGCCTCGTCATTGTATCAGAATCCTATCTTGTCTTCTGGCACCATGCCTACATCAAGTTCATTTGTCTAGAACATGACCTTTCGACCGATTGTACGAACTGCAGTCACTTCAGTGTCGTTTCAACCTACCATTCTATCTCCTCTTGTTTCGTCATTTCAACTGACTCTTCCAGTTCAACTGATGCTCTTGGTAAGTAAGGTCTCGGTAAGTTCTTCTACCCCTCCAGTGAGTGGACAAACTGGGCCACCGCCTAGGGGGAAAGATCCGAATATCTCTATGATGTCAATCCAAACCAATGTGAGTGGATCAAAAACTCACATGGTTGGAACAAATCAACCTTTCTACGATGATATTCCTAACCCTGTTGATCCATCCGAATCGGGTAACGCCCAATACTAGCAGCCATACGTGGCTCAAGTTCCGTTCCAATCAGCTTATGTTCCATATGGTTCACAAGCCATGGTTACCCTGCCTTAAATTCCTCAAGCTGGGCCTTATGTTTAGCCCGACTAATCCATTGTGCCTGGTGGGTATGGCCAGATTCAATTCGGGAACTATCCAGCTACCTTTGCAGCAACAAGGGAAACCTTCATTGCAACAAGGGAAAGCATTGCATCAACAAGGAAAACTTCTAAAACCACAAGGGAAACCTTTGCAACAGTCGCAACAACCTTTGCAGCCACAGATGTAGTTTGTTCAACAATCGTCCCAACCTTTGTCCTTGCAAGGCCAAACTTTGTAGTAGAAGGGGTAATCTTTGCAGCAGTCACAAGGTTAGCCTATGCAGTAGCAAAGCTAACCTTTGGAGCAACCACAAGGCCAGCCTTTGTAGTATCAAAGCTAGCCTTTGCAGCAACAAGCCATCTATGCATATCAGCAAAGTTAGCCTGTTCAAGGCCAAGGTCAACCTTTGCAAGGGCAAGGTCAACCCCTACAGCAGCAAGTTCAAAATCCTTATGTCGAGAGGTAGCTGGTGAAACATTTGTATGTTCAGGGTCAACAGTTTCAAATCCCTACGTCCAAGGTCAACAGCCTCAACAACCTTTTAACCCATATGCCTATCAACGGATTATGGCAAGATAATATCAAGTCTACCCAGGATAGAATCCTCCCTACGGGAAAGATAACCTACAATGTGGTAAAAATCATTTTCTGTATGGACAAAATCCTCCACTGAGGGGGAAAAATCCTTACCAACAAGGAGGTATTCCACAGTTCGGGTCTGTTCAAAGGCCCCAAATGCCTTTTAATATGCAATTTCCATTCTTGGCCACGTTGTAACTATCACATGTTTCAAGGCTCACCAATGATCCTATCCTTCATTCACCTTACTAGCCTCCTTTAGGAATGAAATTTCCAACCGATTGCCCTAAATTTGAGGGAAAAGTGAAGGAGGATCCACAATCCCATGTGATGACATATCACCTCTGGTGCTCCTCCAATTCGTACATCAATGATTCTATTCGTCTCCGACTTTTTCAAAAGAACTCTCAGAGGGGCTGCAGAGAAATGGTACATCAAATTTCCTTGAGGTACCTATAGTGACTTCAAAACTCTCGCTATGGCTTTCCTCACTCATTTCCAACTGTCAGTTCGCTATGAAATTGGCACCTATCTGCTTACGTCACTTAAGCATGACACTGCAACCCAATCTCCAATCACATCCATGAATGGAGACACTAGTGTTGTCTGATCATGTTTGGAATTGATGATCATTTGTTGACAGAATGGTTCACAAAATAATTCGTCAACAAAATTGCTAAGGACATAACTATGTGTGGATGTGTTACTGAGGAGAAATCCATTGCTCATGCCTAGTATTTGGACCTAGTCTACTCACAATCTAGCACATGATATGAGATGTTACCCAATGCTCCAAGACCATCATCTGATCTGACAGCATCAAAATCTCTGACTACACCACTTGTTGATGGAGTGATTAGTTCTGTGTCTCAAACTCCCACGAAATCTTCTTCCAAGCAGAAATCGGTCTTGAACACTGGTTCCAATGATCCCTCTTGAAATTCATATGGTCCTAATAAAACCTCTGAGGTTCATGCTATCCAGTCTACCACAACAGAAAAAACCTCTAAGGGTAAAAATAATGGAAAAGGCAAGGCCAAATCTGATTTCCTAAAACATGTCCCTCTTAAGTCATCCGCTAGTGATGCTTCTCAAAGAAAGTTGAAGTATTTGTGCCTCATCTGTGAGGAGGATCATTACACTAAGGATTGTCCTCGATGATCTAAAGTTAGTCACTTGATTAAAGGGACCCCGACTCTCTTAAAAGGACCCTTTCCATCCTAGAAGATCCAAATGGTAGACCAACCTCATTCTTCCGCTCCCTTAGGTTCCCAAGTGTTTATGATGAACACGCCTATAAATGTGGCTACCAAATCTAAAGATTATCAAACCTTGACGACATGGAAAGAGAAAGAAAGTACCCTTTCCTCTTCTATCCCATCGACCTTCGGTCCTCTCCATATAGAGCAACCTAATCATGATTCTACTATTTGACCACCCTCTCGGGGTGTGCTATGAAATTCCTTGTATAATCCAAACACTTGCACCGCTCAACACTACAATATTGTTAAGGAATTGGCTCAAGTGCCATAAGCTATGTATGCTCTCGAGGTCCTTGAAAGATTTCCCTCTTAGCAAAAAGCATTACCATTGGCCATTGGAGGCATTGATCCATCTAATTCAAATCTCATTTGCATTGATTCGGAAAACCATGTTCCATGCTTACGTCATCAAATTTTCTTTCTCATTCAAGTGATCATTAATGAAAAGACAATTCACAGGACTGTAATTGATGAAGCTGCTTCTACATGCATCATGCATGTGTCTTGTTGGAAGGAAATTGATTCTCCTACCATGAACCAATCACCTAACACATTGTAAGCCTTTGAGGGACGCGATTCTCGACCATTCGGTGTCCTTCCTAATATTTCCATTACCTTGGAAGGCAAGACAGTTAATGTCGAAGTAGAAATTGTTGATGCAAATCTTAAGTATAATCTTCTATTCGGGTGGAGTTAGACCCATGCTATGCATGTTGTAGCCTCCTCTCTGTTCCGCATACTCCGATTTCCACATCAAGGGAAAATCGTCACGGTCGACTAGTTGTCTTTCTTTGCCTCTTCTTCCTCGGATGGAAATTTTCCTTATGTGAAGAATAACGATGCTTCGTATGAGAGTGTGGGGGTTGGACTTTTCAAAGATCATGCCTTAATGGATATTTTTCCTCTCCCACATCCACATGTTGCCTCAGTCAACATGATATTGGTTAAGTTTGATCCTTGGGTCATTCCTCCTCATGATGAGGTTGATGCATGGGGTGATGTCATGCTATTAAGCCCTGTCGAGATTAACTATGTGCAAATTGTTTCGGCTTCGGCCTCGGTATCTACTGATCACACTGCTTTGGGTACATCTCTTGACATATATTCTCACTCTTCTTGGCTTGGTTCTTCAGATTCTTCTGATTTTTTAATCGATACTTTTCGTACTAATGAAAGTATCATGTAAATTATGTCTCTTGAGGAAGCACCTTGGGATGATACTCATCATCATTCCTCATTCTTACCTAGCCAAGGAGCCATGTCTACCTGCCTTGAGAAGTTCTCTTCTCATTTCCTAACCTAACCACTTCAGATGCCTATCATGACCTATGAAGTTTGGTTGGAATGGAACATGGGTAATATTACCCAAACGATGCCTATTGACATTTCTATTAAGCTTGGTATCGTTGAAAACATTCATATTGGGTTAACTTGTTCTCCTGATGAGATCAAGATTTATACTCATATTTTTCAAGAGTTTAGAGATGTTTTTGCATGGTCGTATGAAGAAATTCCCGTCATTGAACCAAGTATAGTTGTGCACGAAATTCCAACTTATCCTAACGTGAATCCCATTCACCAATGGCTTCATCTTGTGCACCCTAGTAAAGTGGTTTCCATTAAGGGGGAAGTTGAAAATCTTCTTAAAGCTGGATTTATTTATCCTATTCCTCTGATAGATTGGGTGTCCAATATTGTACTGGTGACTAAGAAACAAGGCACCATTCAAGTCTGTGTTGATTACCGTGACATTAATCGTGGCTGTCCGAAAGAGAGTTATCCTACTCCTTTTATAGACCAGATAATTGATGAATGTGTTGGAAGTGAGATTTTTCCTTTAAGGATGATTTTTTTGGCTATAACCAAATAAACGTTGCACCTATTGATCAACACAAGACCACCTTTATCTGTCCGTGGGGGACTTTTTCATATAAAAATCTCCCTTTTGGCCTTAAGAATACTGGGTTTACTTTCTAATGAGTGATGTCTAATGCTTTTCATGACATTAAAAACATTGTTCAACCTTATTTGGATGATCTTCCTTCTCACTCACATAAGCACCACGACCATCCCAATCACCTTCGACAAATATTTCTTCGTTGTAGATACTATAACATTCGGCTTAATCTGCATAAGTGTGTCTTCTGCATTGAGTCCGACTGACTTCTCGGTTTTATTGTTTCGAAGGATGGTATTCAACTTGATCCTCTCAAAGTTGAAGCTACTGTTAATCTACCCCTCCCTCTTCATTGCATCAATTACAGAGTCTGCAAGGGAAAGAAAATTTCCTTCGTCACTTTGTGCCTAACTATGCTGAGCTAGCTTCAGGGTTCACTCGGTTTCTTAAGAAAGGAACTCCATTTCATTGGGATGAGACTGCCCAAAAGTCTTTTGATGACATGAAAGTTGTTCTCATTACTACTCCTTTATCGCACCCTCCAAACTATCATCTTGATTATTTCCTATATCTAGCTACAACTTCTAGCACTATTTTTATGGTGGTGGTGCAAGATGACGATGACGGTCATGAACATGTAATTTATTACCTTAGTTTCAATCTCCTCGATGCTGAGAATTGTTATGCTCATGTCGAGAAGTTGGCTTTGGCTACTATTCAGGCTATTCAACAGTTTCCGCATTATATTCTCCTCCGCACTACAACCGTGATTTATGATTTCAACCCCATGACTTATATTTTGACTCATTAGCTACTTGGGGGAAAATATTCCAAGTGGATTTTCATCCTCTAGGAATTTGATTTGGTGTTCACTACTACCAAATTGAAGAAATCACGTGTATTTGATGAGTTGATTTGCTCTTTTCCATCTACTTCTCTCCCTACTGGAGCTGATGAGCAGTTACCCAATGAGACTCTCTTTCTGATTAGCACTCTGGATCCTTGGTACGGTTGTATCATTGTGTATCTCCAAACTTCTACCTTCTAGTCTGCATTGTCCAAGGATGATCGCCGATGCATTCAACATCAATCCCAACCTTACCGTATCATTGGGGATACTTTATATGCGTTGGTGTTGATTCAATTCTTTGCCGATGTTTAAATCTCGATGAGGCTGGAAGTGTCTTAAATGACTTCCATTCTAGCACATGTGGTGGTCATCTATTTGGCTATGCCATTACTCAAAAGATCCTCTGTGCTGGCTATTTTTGGCCCTCCATTTTTAAGGATTGCATTCTCGTTGTCCGCAAATTTCACCAGTGCCAGATTTATCAGCGGAAAATGCGTGCCCCACCTGCTCTCCTTCACCTCTTTATTACCATTGGTCCCTTTGCCAAATGGGGCATTGATTTTATGACATGTAACCCTCGCTCGGTTGGGGGTCATGGTTATATTATCGTTGTCATTGATTACTTCACAAAATGGGAAAAAGTGATGCCTACATATTTAGCTGACGGTCAAATGATGGTTCAATTTCTATTCAATCATGTGATTTCCAGGTTTGGAGTGCCTCAAGCCATTTTCACTAACCATGGATCCCATTTTCGCAATTATATGATAGTTGAGTTGACTTTGAAATTGGGCTTGCATCATTACAACTCAAATCTATATTATCCCCATGCCGATGACCAAGTTGAATCAGTAAACAAAGTCTTAGTTACTATGCTTCAACGCACCATTGGGATGCACAAATCCAATTGGCATCTCATGCTTTTTTCAGCTCTATGGGCCTACTGAACCTCAACTAAAGATGCAACTGAATTCAGACTTTTCCAGCTCGTCTATTGTTTGGAAGGTACCCTACTGATTGAATGTGAAATTCCCTCACTCAAATTGGCTGTCAAATTACTCCTTGAAACCTCACCTCAAGAAGAGCGTCTCCTATATTTGGAATGACTAGATGAAACCCTCTGTTTCGCTGCTTTAGTCATTGAAGCTCAGGAAAAGCGAGTTAAATCCCATTTTGATCAGTTGGTCTCTCCTCATGCTTTTTCTATGGGAGATTTAGTATTGTTGTATGACTAAGCTAACGATAAGCTAGGGCCAGGAAAATTCAAACCCATGTGGCATGGGCCTTATATTGTCAAGTGTGTATTACAAAAATGGGCCTATGAGCTATTTGATTATGAGGGTAACCCTTTGAGCAAGCCCCACAATGGGTTGTACCTCAAAAAGTATTATGTGTGAGTCATCTTGCATGGTTACTTGTGTGCATAAGTGTGTTATTAATTTTTGTGTAGTTTGGTTTGGTGTGTTTTTTCAAGCAACTTTCCTACTTATTATGTCTTCACCTACTTTGCAAATGTTTGTAACTCCTTATCTTGGTTTCGCTGATGGTGCTTTCCATATGAGCTATTTGTTTGGGTCAAACAACTAATATCATTACTGAATATAGCACAGTTATCGAACTCTTTTCATAAGCCATTGCTCTTGACATTCAGGAAATGGTTGTTAACCTTGATCACAACTTATTATTCTTCAGCTTAATGGAAATATTGTATCAGAAACCCTCAAATATTAAGAATGTATTTGTGTATTCATTTATTGGAAAGAAATTTTGATTATATCACATAACATCACATTCCTAGGCATATGAATACATTAACAAATGCATTGGTTAATTGTGTTTTAGACAAACATTTACGCAATATTTGAAAGAAAAAAAACATCGTATCATAGTAAATATGAAATATAGCATATATATGTTGATAATATTTGAGTGTAATACATAAACATCCAAAAATAATATATATGTTCCAAATACATACGTGGATTGCAGGCCTCAAAACTATGAATGCTAAACTGTGGACTACTTTGCGTGGTGATCATGATAACATGTTACTACTCATACTACATGAGTTAGTAATCATCGAATTTGATTAGAAACTCCATCTATGTGCCGCTGATAACGGCGAGGAATGTCCTTGATCCAGGCATACTTTGGGATTCCTCTCATTAGGCCCTCTGGATTTCGGGCAATCTCTTCTTCGTTGTCCACTCCTTCATGATAAGGAGCGACCTCAAACTATCCAGCCATGCGTATAGCTATATGGGACATCCTTGCTAGCCTCTCTAGTCCAACATCTGCAGTTACAAAATAAATATTTCACGAATACATATATGAAAAATGATAAAAAACTAAAAAACAAAATTGTTTTGCCCAGCTCCATCATCATAGTCTTCTCCCTCTGGGAGTGGTATGTCAAGATCACCACAGAAGTCAGTCCCTCTTTACGACCAATCCTCCACCACGATCAACTATCTTTTGAGCCATACAAAGAAGGCAGGCCCATAAGACATTTTCTAGCCCCACCCAGATCTAGGCATTAGCTCACTCCATGAGACCATCTATGGCTCTTGTGGTACTGGAGGGTTCACCTCCACCATTTGGTAATGGAACAGTGGGATTCGTTCCAAGAAGCAGGTCACTAAGATGGAACCATATCCAAATTGCCTCAAGTTCCTGCTTTGCATTTGGATAGTTGTTGTTTCATGTTTACCTTCATGGCCTTCGCCCAGTTGAAGACAGTGGGTGCCATGCAATCTACAACATACTGGAACTGAGATTTCTTGGACTTGTGTAGTGCTTGAGCACCAACCAGTTGGTTGATGGTTAAGAGTATTACCTTCCATATAATATCATTTATGGTCATGATGTCGACCTTGCTGCTTGTATATTTCAAGGCTCCCAGGAAATGTTAGGCAAGCAACATGTTTACACTTGCCCCAATAGGCCTATCTCCATACAATTGGGCTGGTTCCCCTTTGCGGGACAACCTGGTAATGAAATATATGTCTGAAGTCTCCAACTCTAGCTCTTGGTCACGGATCAAAAATACCTCCCATCCAATGTCCCATATACTGATCAGGTATTGTAGTATCTCAAGTTGAACTTGTAGGCCTCGTGTAAGAAATAACATGAGGAGCCCACAGTTCCTCAATGCATCTAGATAGTTTGGATCTTCCAATGCCATTGAATCTATTCTTTCATGGTGATGTTCTTTCCACTCGATCACCATATTTTCGTGCCTTGATTTTCCTACAAACATCCCACATTTAACTTAACATCAATTTTTACAAGGGAAATTTCTGATTTAAAGCAATGAATTTGGGCGAAAATTGAAAACATTTAGTTCTCTATGCTGACGTGACTATTTTTGAAATAGGTGTGCCGACTGCACAAGTCCCCATGCTAAAAACCCCTGATCAGAGCAATCCTATGCCTGGATCCCGCACTGACAGGGGGCAATTTGTTTTTGCCAAAAATCCCTCAAAAAACCTAAAAATATGGTTAAATTCCCAAAAAATGGGTATTAATCCAAATATTTGGGCCTCGACTCTTACGTGCAACAGAAAATTCGATGATTGACATCCTGGATCCACAGAAATCTGCCCTTGAAGATTTAGGGCACAAGTGGATAAACATTGCTCCAAATAAGGTAAATGGTAAAAACGTTTTACTTTCCCCTTTTTATAAGCTTTTCGCTCTGCTTTAGGGTTTTAAAATTTTTTTTTTGCCATTTTTGCTTAGAAATGGATAATGTGTTTGCTTCTTGTGCAACGACAGGTGATGGTTTACTAGTGGGGATGTTAAACTTGAGTCGTATTTAAACTCTTTTCCCAACTCGTAAAAAATGAAATGAAAATATTTCCGAGTATTTTTCCCTTTTTGACTCATTGAAGAAAATAAAAATGGGGAGTCTTCTTTAAGCCATTTTCCGACTCTCAAAACACGAAAATATTGTCGAGTTCTTGTCATTTTGACCTCTTAAATGATTTCAAAATGTTGTTTACCTAGTATACGTTTACCCCTTTTTTGGCTTGGGATAAACTATTTATGAAAAAGGTACTTCTTGGGTGACATGGTCAAGAGGTTCTTTGGATTATTGTTTTCTACCTTTTCGGACTCGAGAGACAACTTTACGAAAAGGGACCTTTTGGAGTTTTCTTTTCTGTGTCTTTTTCAAACTGTCTAAACATGAAAAAGATGCCAAGTTTTCCCTTTGTCAAACTCGTTAAACTTTAATGAAATCAGATTCGACACCATGATAGACCCAAGCTTCTCCTTCCTAGGGCTCATTAATCTTACTAGGCCAGATCTATCTGAAGGATGGACTTACATTACAAGCATATGTTATCCCCTTCAAGATTGTGATAAAAAATAATTGGGGAACCTACCAGAAATGGTGGGGGGAAATGGAAATTTTTTTCCAGTTGTGTCAGCAGCTTGTCACTCTTGAACATGAAACTCTTATGTTTCGTGTTGGGTTGGGATATATTCACTTCATCATTGACCTTCATGGGTTTGGGTCATCCAGTTTTTTCCTTTCCATTTGATCTCTACCATGTCATCATGACCTCCGATCCTATGGATCCAAAAGATGCCAAACTACGGAGTCATGTTGCTGATATGTTCAAGAGTTAATCCTTCTGCAGTTTACACTCATTCCTAATTCTCTGTATCATCCATAATCATTGCATCCCCTTGTCTCGGTTGATGATGTGGTATACATCATGGCTCTCCTTTGAGAAGGTCACTTCCTGTCGACTTCAGCTCATTATTCAGGAATTTGGCCGAGAGACTCCCTTCCAATACCTTAGAGCTTGCATGCCCTAATGGCAAGTTCTTCACGCTCAACGACAAGGTCTCATAATTGGATTTTGATCGAGTGACTTCACGGGTGTTCGACTTTAGTTCCTTATTCACACTTCGTGAATTATGTTGCTGGTACATTGAGAGCCGTTGTCATTATTGGTGGTTTCTCTCACGCTTGTTAACAGTTCACATCATTATATGGTGATCAAGCGATTTTCTAGCATGTTTGACGTCATCACATCTATTCGCATGCCAAAATTTCTACTTTGATCAAGTCATGTTGGAGCGCAAGACCCTGGGCTCAAATTACAAAAGACCAAGTTGCAGGGCAATGTGACATGATCATTATTGTATACATGTCTCTTTCAGATGGATGGCTGTGACCATACCATGATTTTGTTATATGTGATCCTTCTCATTATTGAATGGCCATGACCATACCTTGGGTTTGATATGAACCTTCTTACTGGATGGTTGTGCCCATACCATGGATTCATTTACATGATCTTCTTCTAGATGGTTACATCCATACCACAATGCATGTATTAGAGATTTCAATGATGTATATGTATCTATCCTTGCTTGCATGCTTTTTGACATTAGTCTTCGGTTCCATGCATATACTCGTAAATCATTTCATGCCTCGCTCTTGTTCGGCCTTCATGATTTAGGGGACATTTGTTGCACAACATTTTGTCATTATCCATGTACTCCCCATTCCTTGATCCTGGAGGACCTCTACAGTGACCCTCATGTGTTTCCATGTCATGAAGAACATGTCCTTACATCCCTCTTCATCTGTAGAACATTTCCCTCTTACATCATTTCCCAAGAATATTCCTTCAAACTCAGTTCTCAAGACCGACATCACTCAGTTTCTTCCTTGATCTGATTTAAAGAGTCTAACACTGGGCCTAGCACTGAACGACATTGGTAATCCATTCATGACCTACACCAACCCTCTTTTGGAAAGTTTTTAAAAATGGAGTCGAAGCTTCTAGGTCTAAAAGCTTCGTGAACGGAAGTTTGGTAAATGGTTGGGTAAGATAGAGTCGAGAGAGACTGTTTGGGCTCTTTTCCCCTATTAAAATGGAACAAACCAAAAGGGATAAGGCCTCTCACATCATAAGAGGATGCATTTCCCCTCTCTCAAGCTATATAAACTCCTCTTTTTCCAACCTTAGCTAGTGAATAAAAGGGCTGGAATAATCTACAAATCTTGATAACCATCTTGAGAGCCTTAGCCTTCTAGTTTGCGTTTGTGAAGGGAGAATAAGCTTGTAGTTTGTTTGGTTTGGAGCAAAGAGGAAGAAGGCTTGAAATTCCATTGCTTTTAGGGTGAATCATGAGATGCTAACAATGGTGTTGGAACCTAGACACATCGAAGGAAACCTGCAATGCCAAGGTGAAGGTTGTACTTTCCTTTTTGCCATAATAATACAACTGATATCTTGTTTCCTATATCAATTGCATATGCTATTTGGTAGCTTAAGACTTCTTAGCCTCTTAAGTAGGTTGAATATTTTGTATGCTATCATGTGTGCTTTGGTTTCTTGTTTCATTGTTTTAGGTGCTTGACTGACACTAAGGAGCTGATCACTGGAACAAAGGCACAAGGACTTCATCAAATAAGGATTAGCAATACAAGAGGTAGGATCTTATCCATTCTCAATCTAAGGGAACTTATATTAGATTGTCTTGTTTGTGGCTAGATCCTCTCCCCTGGGCTAGAGGGTTTGTCTCTATCTGTAGAGAGAATCTTCCTACTCCACAATCATTTGTGTAAGGAATTTGATACATATCCACGGACCTATGATCTTCTTAATTCTTCTGGTCTATTCTCCATGTTGGAATTTCTAAGTCTAACCCGTTAGAAACCCTTCATGTACTTTCTAAGCTATTTCTTCCTACTTATTCTGATTAATTAACAAGTTATTTATGATGTAAGTACTGAAAATAAATATAAGTACATGCTCAACACATTACAGATCATCAACTGAAGGAAACAAAACAAGCACACAAGTGACACCATTGTTTTTGGACCAATGTCCCCGGAAAAACCCAATGTGGGAAAACTGGTGCAGCTATTTGATGGTTTTATTATTATGTAATTTATGAATACAATCTGGGTGCCAAAATTGGCTCACCCAATAGAGAATAATGTCAGTAGTAGTACCTCTCACTTGGAGACAAATATTCGGGCTGAAACCCTGGATAAACACTTTGATAACTCCCAACTCCAATCTTCCCCACGAAAACCCCAGCGTCAGCCTCTAGGGATTGCGTTAGCCCTTTCTGGCCTAGCGTTTGCCCAACGTCACCCTAGCTTGCCCTGCGTTAGCCTCTGGAGGCCCTGTGTCATCCCTTAGAGCCTCTGTGTCACCCACATTGGCTCTTTGAGGCACTGCACAGTTCTTGGTTGCCTCTGCGTGAGCCCTGGTTGGATCTGCGTGAACCTCTGGCTGGCTCGCGTCCCTCTCTCCCGGCTTCTATGTCGATCCTCCTAGTACTATCTCTGCCTCTCTATTTCTGTATTCATTGCCCCTCAGCTACAATCTATGATCATTCTTTCGACTTCATCGGCAAACCCTGCCCCAGAAAATCAAAATCTTGATCAACTCGGTGTATTCTCCAAGTGACCCTCAAGCCTCCTCTTATACTTTTCTCGTTGATAATTCAACGACCGAGATTAAGTCCCTAATCAATGGATAAGATTAACTCAACCTTGATCCATGACTTTTGGACCCTTCTAACAGAGTTATATATTAATTCACATTAATATTTTATTTTCCCTGTGTTTAGACTTAAGGACTCCATTAAAAATATTAATTATTTTAATATCTCCCAAATTGTTTAGAATCTACCCAAACCATTTCTGTGTATTGGAGATATCATGTGCTTTAGCCTCTCCACCAATTTTTGTGGCTAGAACACATCCGATGCTACCCCAAATCAACACTCCCTCTTAGCGAGGACTGTGCTCTAGTAATACTCCTCATTGAGCATCACCCTGATCATCCGGCATCGGTCCCTGTGCTGATGCTAGGCTTGCTGCCCAACAAATTCTACATTGTTGCATCATGTACTACTACCCATGGCCCCACCACTACCACTGCTACATCTATATGACATCCCCTCTCATCATGCTGCATCGTGTTGCTCATAGTACTTCCACTGCTAACTGCTGCACTGCAACTCAGTTACTGAGAAGTAAGTAACTAATCTCCCAACTCTGACATCTCTCTCAAGGTAGAGACACCCACGAAGCTAAAATTCCCTCTATCACTAATAAGGGCTCCCTCTCTGACATCTGTGCTGCTGCAACAACTTCTTGCATCTCGCATTGTTGCACACCTCTCTATGCCATCCTATGCAACACTTCCGTGCCTGCCGCATTGTTGCAGCCTACTGGCCTCTCTCTATCTCGAGAATCCTACACTGTATCTCCCTTTGTCGCTCGATCCTCATCCATCTCTACTAACATCTACCAGCATTGCTACTCCTCCTCAGGGCTACCGTAGCAAGGTATAATCCAAGAGGTTGGGCACCTTGAGGATCCTACCCCTCATCGCTTGTAGTCCATCTGACTACAGGTCGATGTCTCTCCACTTCCGCTCATGTGGCATGTGAGCACTCATGGCATAGTCATCATCTCTCTCCAATTCCTTCTCTGCCCTTATTGGCACAACCTTGGTCTTAGAATCCTCTCCTTTTCTCTTCTTCCTCGGACATTGGCTCGCATAGTGACCCAGTTCCCAATAGTTGAAGCATTTGACCTTAGAGAGGTCCTTCTTCTTTTGTTTCTCTTTATTTCCCTTAGATGCTAGGAAATCATCCTCCTCTTCCTCCTTCTTGATTCTGATCCCTTTGTCATGTTGAAAATGCAACAAGATGATGGAGCTTAGTGAAAAGAAGTCGCCTTCACTAAGTGTGCCTGCAGGCTATTTTTGGCACAAAGTCTATTTTTAGACTATGTCTATTTTTAGACATATGGATCATGGTCTATGAGTTGCAGGATGCTATTTGTGGATGATTGGTCATGTTGGTAAAAATAGATGCACCTCTATTTTTAGACATATGGGCGGAGTCTATTTTTAGACTGCCAGTGTAAATATAGAACAGTCGAATATTATTAGCTTTTAATAATATTTGGACTATAAACATTATCTTATCCTCTTGCAACACTTCAGTTTGAGCTACGGATGTGGCACGTGCAACTGCCGAAAGGAAATACGCTTTTCTTATGGGTTAGTTGAGCTATTGCATGAAGCACTTCAGTTAGAACTCAAGTGATTGAGTTTGATGGAGTTGAATGAGGAGTTGATGGAGTTGTGTTTAGTTTGACTTAGTTGAACTAGTTGTATTTAGTCTAACTGCCAAATACACTAGTGATGAGTGGTGTGAATTAATTATTAATTAATTCACATAATTATTAACTCATAAATCAACCAAAGAATACATTAGTTAACTCAGTGCATGGACAGTTCAGTGGAGACAAGTGTTAGAGGTGAGTGAAAGGGCAAGACAGCTATCAATTGTGACTATAGTTGTGCATGATATTTGCATAATCAATGGATTGAGTATTGCCAATGAGAATTTTGTGGTTAAGCCAAGGGAAATACGAGTTTGGATCAGCCATTCTCATCCATTCTCATGTAGGATTGCGCAGTGGAGGCAGGCAAGCAGCGGAGGAGATTTGAACCTGTGATTGATTCAGATCTGAGCTAGTTTGTATCTAACAGGTGGAGATAGTACTGAGTACTTGTGAGGAGTATTGTAATATGTATTGTTACATGTTCTCAATCAATATAATAAATAGATAGTTGGGGGTTTTCAGGTGTATGCTTTCCCCGTGATATATTGTGTTGATATGTGCGATTGATGCTTCAATGTGCGCATGCAATTGTTTCTTAATTCCGCAAAATTGATGATCAACATAGAGGAGGTTATGTATTATGCATGATTCTGAAAATAGTGTATAATCATGATAGTATCTGTGAATAAGTGTCATATTATTCAAAATTTCTATATGGTATCAGAGCTAGTTGATTTGTAGAAAAATTTCTACAGGATATTGGAGCGAAGATTGATCATCAGATCTATTATTCAGAAAGTGATTACATTTTATTTCTTCAGGCACAGTCTATAATCGGGCCAGGTAGCCTCTGGATTCATCCTTCTTTTGGAAGGTGAGATATCCGGTCAATGCCCATACAGTCGATCTTTGTACGAGAAATACTTTGTTCTCACGAATTTTAGATCAGAAGTGGTTGAGTTTTGAGCTGGTGGAATTCGAATTTGTTGAAATGTCTTTTCAACAGATTCCAAAGCAAGAGCGACCAAAGGAAGTTGGTGCTCAAGGATAAAACTCAGAAACATTAAGTGTGAGAATGGTGATAGTATGCCCCAGTTTCTCATGAAGTTCACCCAATGCCGGGATGCGCTGGGAAGTGTGGGGGTGACTGTCGATGATGAGGACTTGGTGAGCTTGGCTCTCCTTGGTCTTCCGAAGAGTTGGCATTCCTATTAGGACTCTGTCAATGGTTGGGAGAAAATGCCAGGATGGGAGAGACTTTGGTCAGATCTTGTGCAAGAGGAGATCAGGTGGAATACCAAGGACGGATCTTCATCAAAGGAATATGATGAAGAAAATTGCGCTTTGGCTGCCAAAGCAAAGAAGGAGAAGGTTTCTCTTTCTGAATCCAGTTCTTCCAATGATGAGAAGAAGGTTGAAAAATCGAAAGTGCGATTCTTTCATTGTCATGAGGTGGGCCATTATGCCTCAAGTTGTCCACGGAGGAAATCCAAGAAGGAATCTGGGGAAGGATCTAAAGGTGAGACACTTGCTTCACATTTTGAGTTGGATTTCACACTCTTCGCATGCATGGTTTCATCCATGGTGGGAAGTGGTTGGTTTCTTGATAGTGGAGCTTTTTTCCACATGACTGGCGACAAGGGTTTGTTTAGTCCTTTTGAGGAGAAAGATCTCCAGATACTCATAGCGATGGGTAATGATGAGAAGTATAGTGTCTCAGGTGTAGGCATGGCTATTTTTCAGAGGGAGCATGGATCTCGCTTTACCTTGACCGATGTCAAGTATGTACCAGGACCGAAGAGAAACTTGGTGTTGTTCGCAATGCTGGAAGATAGAGGATATGTTGTAGTCTTCAGTAAGGGAAAGGTTTTCCTTAGACACATCATCACTAGACAGGTGAAGCAGATTGGTTCACGGGTCAAGAACCTGTATGCTCTTGAGGTACAAGATGCATGCAAAGCCTTGAGTAGCAAGGCAACTGATGGAGACTTGGTGGTTGAGAGGGAGGGTATATTACCTCTCAACATGTAGAGCCAGAAGAAGTCTCAGACAATTGTGGAGGAGCCACGATTGGTGCAACAGCTTCAGGAGGTTGTGGATTAGCCACAACAGGGGGAGCTGAGTGGGGATTGAGTAGAGACATCTACTCATGCAGAGACCTCCAGTAAGGGGAAACTTCGAGCCAGGTGGGCTGAGGGATCACATGTAGCCATACCTCCAGGTAGGAGGTGGGGCAATATAGAGTGATTGTCCCAAGGAGGAGGGGCATGATCCTTGAGGTACCCAACCTCTTGGCTGAGACCTTGCTACAGGAGCCCCGATGTGGAGTAGCAAGAACTAACTGATTGGGTAGAGACAGATGCGGATGGAGCGGCAGAGAGAGCGACAGTGCAGGGAATCCCAGGACAATGCATAGCTAGCATGCTGCAACAATGCGAGAGGCACAAGTATTTTGCACAGTGCTAGGTGGCACAGAGAGGTGTGAAATGGTGCAAGATGCATGGATATGTTGCAGTAGTGCAGATGTCAGAGAGGGAGCACTTGTCATCAGCAGGAGAGCTTCAGCATCAGAGTATGTTCCTACACCAACAAAGTGGTCAGCTGGGAGTGTTTTTGTTCCAAGTGTTGTTGGAGCAAGTGGACTGGGTAGATGTGTTGCATGTAGAACATTCCAGAGTTACAGGATAGGGGTTGCAGAGAATCCATATCTTGTTGAGAGGGAGTGTTGAAAATGCAACAAGATGATGGAGCTTAGTGAAAAGAAGTCGCCTTCACTAAGTGTGCCCGCAGGCTATTTTTGGCGCAAAGTCTATTTTTAGACTATGTCTATTTTTAGACATATGGATCATGGTCTATGAGTTGCAGCATGCTATTTGTGGATGATTGGTCATGTTGGTAAAAAAATATGGACCTCTATTTTTAGACATATGGGCGGAGTCTATTTTTAGACTGCCAGTGTAAATATAGAACAATCGAATATTATTAGCTCTTAATAATATTTGGACTATAAACATTATCTTATCCTCTTGCAACACTTTAGTTCGAGCTACCGATGTGGTACATGCAACTGCCAGAAGGAAATACGCTTTTCTTATGGGTTAGTTGAGCTATTGCATGAATGACTTTAGTTAGAACTCAAGTGATTGAGTTTGATGGAGTTGAATGAGGAGTTGATGGAGTTGTGTTTAGTTTGACTTAGTTGAACTAGTTGTATTTAGTCTAACTGCCAAATACACTAGTGACGAGTGGTGTGAATTAATTATTAATTAATTCACTAATTATTAACTCATAAATCAACCAAAGAATACATCAGTTAACTCAGTGCATGGACAGTTCAGTGGAGACAAATGTTAGAGGTGAGTGAAAGGGAAAGACAACTGTCAGTTGTGACTATAGTTGTGCATGAGATTTGCACAATCAATCGATTGAGTACTGCCAATGAGAATTGCATGGTTAAGCCAAGGGAAATACGAGTTTGGATCAGCCATTCTCATCCATTCTCATGCAAGATTGCACAGTGGAGGCAGGAAAGCAGTAGAGGACATTTGAACCTGTGATTGATTCAGATCTGAGCTAGTTTGTGTGTAACAGGTGGAGATAGTACTGAGTACTTGTGAGGAGTATTGTACTATGTATTGTTACATGTTCTCAATCAATATAATATACAGATAGTTGGGGGTTTTCAGCGGTATGCTTTCCCCATGAGTACATACTGTGTTGATATGTGTCATTGATGCTTCAATGTGCGCATGTGATTGTTTCTTAATTCCGCAAAATTGATGATCAACATAGAGGAGGTTATGTATTATGCATGATTCTGCAAATAGTGTATAATTAGGATAATCTCTGTGAATAAGTGTCATATTATTCAAAATTTCTACATGTCGTTGCTTCCTGCCTTGCTTAGCCTTTTGATCTCTTCTTGGCGAAGAGCTGCCCACATTTCCTCCCAATCTAGAAGGGTCGCCCTTCCCAGTATGCTCTAGACAAACACCTCCCAGTCTTCTGAGACTGCATTCAGGGCTATTCTCACCATCAATTCTTGATCAGGCGTGGCTCCTATGGAAGTCAGCTGATCTCGGATCTCCTTCAATCTACCAAGGAAGGGGTCGATCTGTTCTCCTTGCCATATCTGGTATGATCGCATCTGATTTTCTAGTAGCATCTTCCTCTACACGAAAGTATCCTGATACAACTTCTTTAGGGCCTCCCACATCTCATTTGTCGTATTCTTCTCAGCAATGTGTGGTACTACATGGTCCTCGACCCCAACAAGGATGATGCTCTTGTCCCTCGCCATTGCATCCGATGAACCACACTAGTTGGTTCGAAATGCGTCGACAAAGGTCTCTTTCATGTGATTTATGCCGAAACTCTTCTTATAACTATGATGAATCACAGAAGCCTCAATTCTACAATCCTCGTACTTATCATTATCAGCTGGGTCAACTGGGACTACTATTGTCCTCAAGGTGAATTTCTTGAGATGTTCCTATCTAGAACGGATAAGATTATGGCCTTCCAAACTACGAAGTTTGAGGCTTCATCCATTATTTCCTGGTCTCTTACCCCATCCACTTCCATCTTGCTACTCGTCTACTTCCCTTCTAGAATTTCTCGATGTGACTCCCTCTGAGCCTCGATTTCCCTCCTAGAAACCCTTTTGCCAATGTCGAGATGTGCCCACTCCTATCCTTAGTGTCGCTACACCACTGATTTAGATTTCTTGGTTAGAAACCCTCGGTAGCAACTCCCTCCTCCTTGGTCTTTCCCTGTTAGGTACTTTTTTTACTACAGTACCTTACCAGCTTCACTCTACAACTTACCCATAGCCTCCTGAACCCCAACAAACTGAAGGTTAGAGCTTCTAGGCTTTGCACAATCTTGACACTAGCAAAATCTGCACCTCCTGGCCACGGGCGTCAATCCTTCCTGACTAAGAAACATGACTGGGCACTTCATAGGTCAAATCTGCTCCCCTTTGCCACTGTGCTGATCCTCTTACTAACTAAAACTTGATGATGCATGTACTGCATCACCCCTTCCTTGCTGCTTCTTTGCTAGGAACAACTTCTATCACACGGGACAACTATTTTCTACTGTTGTTACTCTACTCGGCTGATGTCCTCAGTTCTCCAATGATCTGCAACCACACTCTGATACCATGTTGGAATTTCTAAGTCTAACCTGTTAGAAACCCTTCATGTACTTTCTGATTTATTTCTACCTACTTGTTCTGATTAATTAACAAGTTATTTACCATGTAAATACTGAAAATAAATACAAGTACATGCTCAACACATTACAAATCATCAACTGAAGGATACAAAACAAGCACACAAGTGACACCGTTGTTTTTGGACCAATGTACTCGGAAAAACCCAATGCGGGAAAACCGGTGTAGCTATCTGAGGGTTTTATTATTATGTAGTTTCTGAATACAATATGGGTGCCAAAACCGGCTAACCTAACAGAGAATAATCTCAGCAGTAGGACCTCTCGTTCGAAGATAGATTTTCTGGTTGAAACCCTGGATAAACACTCTGACAACTCCCGGATCCAATCTACCCAATGAAAACCCCATCATCAGCCTCTAGGGACTGCATCAGCCCTTTCTGGCCCAATGTCACCCTGGCTTTCCCTGTGTCAGCCTCTGGAGGCCTTGTGTCAGCCCTTAGAGCCTCTACATCACCCATTCTGGCTCCCTGAGGCACTGTGCAATTCGTGGCTGCCTCTGTGTGAGCCCTAGCTAGCTCTGCGTGAACCTCTGGCTGGCTCTGTGTCCCTCTCTCCCAGTTTTTGCACTAATCCTCCTGGTACTATCTCTGTCTCTCTGCTTTTGTATCAACTCGGTGTATTCTCCAAGTGACCCTGAAGCCTCCTCTTATACTTTTCTCGTTGACAATTCAACGGCCGAGATTAAGTCCCTAATCAATGGCTAAGATTAACTCTGCCTTGATCTGTGACTTTTGGACCCTTCTAACACAATTTTATATTAACTCACATTAATATTTTATTTTCCCTAAATTTAGACTTAGGGACTCCATTAAAAATATTAATTATTTTAATATCTCCCAAACTGTTTAGAATCTGCCCAAATCATTTATGGGTATTGGAGATCTCAGGTGCTTTATCCTCTCCACCAATTTTCATGACTAGATCACATCCGATGCTACCCAAAATCAATACTCCACTGGACTGAAAATATGTAACATATCAGACATTTTGTTAGAGATGGATGAAATTTTGCATCCTGGTGGCTATGCATATATTCGAGGACTAAAATTTTACAGTGTCTTCATCATAAAGATGTGTCTGGAATAGTGCCAATTCACTAAATCCAAACATATGGCCATTGTGGTGGGAGCTCCTGATTTAGATGATCAGTTCACTAATGCGATATCTGATTACCAACATCTGGGGCCAACAACATACATGAATGTTGGGTTTTTGGGCACCCTTGTTGTTCTTATCCACTGGAACGTGTGGTGATAAAGAATAGTATGAAATGCATCACAGTTCTACTGGAGTCAAAGAGTGCTTAGACTACTCAAATCTAGAGGACATTACTTGGCCGACAATTTGAAGCACAGGGAAGAAATTGATTGGTCAATATCATACTTGGTCCACCAACAACCTCATACCAAGAAAAGAGGAATGATTTACCAAAATAGTCCCTTATGTACCAGATTTAACTCCTTTATTCGACATTCAGTTGCAAATCCGATTTTATCCATGGAAAATTGTTATGATTTGTAATTTGTCCTTTCTATATTTTGATTGGCTTGTTAATAGCCCAATTTGTAATTCCAATATCTATATAAACTCAGAGATTTCCTAGAGAAAACATACATGCACAAAAGAAATGCGTAGAAGGAATAGAGGAGGAGACAGTCCCAATGTAGAATTACGCAGGCATTGTTATTATGTGGGTCGCTTCCTGCATTTGTTAGAGTCTAATATTTTCCTGCATGATGTAAAGATTGCGATTTCAAAGATTAATAAAGGCATTTCAAGCTATGTTCTGTTTAATCATTTTATGCGTTTTATGATTTTAATCTCTGTGTGAACCCAGTCATTGATAGAGGGTACGAGCTAGCTGGGTTGGCCTCCAAGCCAACTCAACACTGCTCTAAATCTTTCAGGATTAGGTTGGATTGCATTTAAATTGTCATTTGTTGTGTGGTAAATGTGTGCAATATCAAATTATAATATTTATTTATTTATTTTTTTATTTTTATTTATTATATATTATATATATATATATTGTATATATATATATATCATATATATTATATATTATATATATATTTTTTTTTTGCGTTTCTTTCTGTTAAATTGATGTCATTGATTTGCTACGTGAATCGATATTGGAAGAATTGTTCTTATAATTTATATATATATATTTTGATATCGAATACTAGATCAGATTGCATGTCATGATATGTCCCTCCAGTTGCTCTATATTCATAAGTTTGTCTTATCTGTTGATACCCCGCCTCTATGAGTTTTTAATGCACAATTCAAATTTTTTAAATTGGTCTAGATCCAACAGGTTCATGCTCTTGAATATGATATTTATTTACCCCTTTTTGAGTAATTATGGTTTTGGAGGTATCAAGTATTTATTAAATCTTAAATGGGTATGCTTACAGAGGCCGCATATTACTCAGAAGCAGATACATCATATAGATTTTTTGTCATTAAAAATTGTGATTCATGTATATTGCAGAGCCAACATTGATGAAAGGAAACTACATTATGTTTGAAATCGACAATGTTTCTCCCCTATTGTAGTGGCCTTTAGACTTCTGGTCAACTTCCCAAGGTTTATTTTTAGGGACAAAGAAGGCGAGATAATTTTTATGGGATCAATTTCTTTCATAGATTTGTTTACACAGTAAATTTACTTGCCAAGTTTTGCTGATGCTTTCAAGTTGTAATTTCTTGAAAAGGATTTTTGTTACACAGATATCGATGCGGCATAATTAGTGCAAACTTATTATTTTTCTTTGCAAAAAGAATGGTTTTTAATTGATCTTAAATTTATTCCAACACTTACAATCTTCCTTTTTTATGTTGTTCCGACATTTCTTGGTTTCTAGTTAGGTTTTACCTTCTGTTTGCCCATAATTAGGATTTTTTTTTGCAATTGCTAATTGTGCAGGATTACCTTTTATTTTTCGCATGATTTCAATTGTCAGGATTGGTATTTTCTCAAATTTTCTTTGAAGTTCAAGATTCCATTTAATTTTTTGAGATTAATGTGCAAGTTAGACTAGAATTTGCTTTGAAGGTTGCCAGGGGCTCTCTCTGGCATTTCTAGTGTTGCGCCTTGAAGTTCACAAACTCCCAGATTGACAATTAAATGTTGGTATATTAACATGCTAGATACTATACCCAACAAAGATAATGGTGGAGAATATGTGTTGAATGAATTCAAGAACTTCTATGCATTAGAAGGCATTCAACGAGAGTTAATAGCACCTCATAACCCACAGAAAAATGGGGTGATTGAAAGGAAAAACTAAAGTATTATGGGAGCTGCATGGGTGATGTTACATGTTCAGGGCCCAACATTGCACTTGTGCACTAAAGCATGCAACACATCTGTTTATTAGCATAACATAAGCCCTCATCGAATTCTCGGGATGAGTACACGAGAAGAATATTTTTCATGTAAGAAACTAGATGTAGGGCACTTCAATATCTTTGGTTCATCAGTATACTTTCATTCTACCAAGGATGACCAAAAAAAGCTAGAGCCAATAGTTGAGCTAGGAATATTTGTGGGGTACACTAATACACCTCACAAGTATCAGGTGTACCTTCCATCTGACAAGATGACAATGGTTCGTAGATATGTGATGTTTGATGAAGAGAAGGCCATGAGATGTTCCCTTGAGAGGAAGCTTCAGTTACATGCAGATGAGGAGAGTTTAGCTCCAAAGGAGGAACCTTAGGATGATCTAGAGCAGCCACATGTAGAGGAGCAAAGAGTGGAAGTACCCACTCATGTAGAGATGGAAGGAAGCACACCATAGAGGCTAACAGACTGATGCATGATGCTAGAGAGAATGTGGGAGTACCCACATCACAACGCAGGCAAAGGAGGTCACCAAATCGGTACACTAGTTACATGTTTATGATGAGTGAGAGTGTAGAGATTGAGCCATCATCATTCGAGGAACAAGTGTAGAAACTAGTATGGGTTGATGCCATGGTTGAGGAGTATGAATCCATTATCAAAAATGGTGTTTGGGAAGTGGTCCTAAGACCAACAGACAAGTGAGTGGTGAGTTCTAGATGGATTTACAAGGTAAAGCAAGCATAATATGGGAGTTTAGAGAAACATAAAGCCAGATTTATGGCCAAAGGATTCTTTGAGATAGAGGGAATTGATTATGATGAGAGCTTTACTCTAGTAGCAAGGTACTCTTCAATCATATCTATTCTAGCACTGTCAATGTAGATGGGATGGAAGATACATTAGATGTATGTGAAGACAACATTCCTCAATGGTATGATTGAGGAAGAGCTGTATATTGAGCATCTAGAAGGATTTGAGACCTTTAACATAGAGTAGAATGTGTGCAGACTCAAGCGAGCATTGTATGGACTAAAACAAGCACCCCATGCTTGGTACACTAGGATTGACAATTATTTCATCGGGTTAGGCTTCACCAAAAGTGAGGCAGATGCGAACCTTTACCATATTGTGGTTGAAGGTAAATTGTTGATTATAGTATTATATGTCAATTATTTGATTCTAATAGGCGATGAGAAGCTGATAAAATATTGCAAAGACGATCTTGCAATCGAATTCGAGATGAAGGACCTAGGGCTCGTGCATTACTTTCTTGGTATGGAAGTATGGCAAGGAGATGGGGAACTATTTTTCACTTAGGGAAAATATGTCAATGAGATACTCAAGAAGTTCCACATGGAGAGCAGCAAACACATGGAGACTCTAGCAGGTAATTGGAGGAAGGAAGATGCCATTTCAAGGGAAGTAGTGAAGGCTACTATTTATAGAAAACTTGTGGGTTCACTTATGTATTTGGTGAGCATACAATCGAACATGTGTTTTGTACTTAAACAACTTAGTCAAGCCATGGTAAAGCCAACCAAACCTTATTGCAAGGCAACTAAAAATGTGTTGAGATACCTTAGAGGCACCACTCAGTTTGGCCTTTGGTAAAAATAGATAGAGGGAGTGAGGCTTCAAGGCTTCGCAGATGCAAAATGGGAAGGGAGTCCATCCAATAGGAAGATCACATCAAGGGAATCTTCAGTATTGGGTCAACAATAGTTTCTCGGTACAACAAGAAGCCGAGATTAGTTGCACCCAATTTAGCAGAAGCACAGTACATGGTTTCTAGTCAAGAAACTTGTGAGTCCATCTAGATGAGGAAGATCCTTTTTGGGTTATTTGGTTAGTAGATGGATCCTACAATGATTTACTGTGGAAACTAGAGTTGTATGAAACTCTCTGAGAATCATTTTTTTCATGATCAGTCCAAGCATATTGACATCCGACATTACAATCTACGAGATTGTGCAGAGGAGAATCATGTTGTTGGAGTACATTCCTACAGAGGAGCAGGATACAGATATTTTGATAAAGGAATTGTCAAGATGCAAATTTGAGTTTCAATGAGGCAAGATCAAGGTAGTAGATAATCCATTTCTTATGGAGAGGGAGCGTTGAAAATGCAACAAGCAAATCATAATTATTTTTTTCTTTGAATTAAATTAGGAATTCAATTGTAATTCCATATCTCATGGCAACTTGTAATAGTTAACTAAGTTAATTTGACATATTTAGCTCAATTAATTCAACTTGAGGGTCTAACTAGAGTCATGTAGAGTGTCTCCTACAATTAGGAGCACTAATTGAGTTTATTTTGAGTTGTAATTATTTAATTTAGTCTTACTAAGTTAAATTAAGTTAAACTAATTCCAACTGATGGAGGAATTAGTGGGAGATCAGAAACAGTGGGGTGTAACCAACATTAATTGGGTGTAACTTACTATAGTGGGGTGTGACCTGCAATAGTGGGGTTTAACCTACAATAGTGGGGCATAACCAACATTGATTAGTAAATTGAAGATTCACTCATAATTAACTCATGTATGTCAAATAAAAGAAATACCCATTTGAGATTTGAGTTCGGGGAGAGTGTACTATCAGTTTTATAATCATCCAAATTGTACAGGTGGTGCATGAAATCAGAGGAAGGCCTATCAGGATTGTGCAATTAATAATTGTGGTATTTCCCAATTAAACATGGGCTAATTCCCAAGGGAATTGTGCGAGGAAATAGGATATTGGTAGACATTAGAATTAGCTAAGTATTGGCTTGATCTTGTCTAGGAAGCATTGATATAGATAGAGATAATGCAAAGGTTGCTTAGGCTTGAGAAAAGCATTGTAATCTTCTCATATTTCCTAATTAATGAAATATAAAGATAGAAAGGGTTTTTAGCTATGGCTTTCCCTAGAAAATTATTGTGTTATGTGTGATTGAATTATTTCTCTTTTATGCTTCGTGATTTCATCGATCGTTATTTTTTGTGCTAATGAGTAGAGTAGATTCAAGTCAATTGTTTTAGCACATTACAATATGCAATTTGATTCTATAAGGAATTTCTACAAGGGTTTTAAAGAAACCCTAGTTTATGGAAGGATATGAGATATGAAATCTAGCATGGTCAATGTGAAGATGCTCAAGCACTTGTGATAGATTTGATGAAGCCCTATATGGGATAGTCTCTAGTAGGCCTGGTTGTTGATAAAATTGGTTGAAATATTGAAGGCAACATTGTTATATGGACAATGAACAGTGCTGGACCTTAAAGGTTGGTTTAAGAGGGAGAGGATCACCTCTCATTGAAGATACATATATCTTGACTTATTAAGCTCCTTGATGTCTTTAATTTTGTTTAGACTTATAGATATGATTATTGTTTTGATCATTACATATACTTATTGCATGTATATTTGAGTATTTGGATGTTTCTAACCTCCTTGATGAGATCTAATAAGCGGATCCTTCTTGAGGATAATTTGAGATGCAGGAAAGAAAAGCTAGAGTTGGAAAAGGTAAAGAGGCACCTGATGTAAATATGACTAAGTTCTACGTGTTTCCTATGTCAAATAAAAGGATGCACAAGTATATGAGTACTACAAGATATACATGTTATATTGTTTCAATGTTATGGCAAGGTAAGTCCTAAGGTATGATGAGAATGTCTCCTTCTCAAATGGTTCATGCATGTATATGAAACTGATTTAAATTCATGATTCTTATGATGAAATGGTTCACCCGATGTTGAACAAGTATCTTACATAATGAACTTCTTGATTTTATGAGGCTACTTAATATTGATCTTTTATATTGGTATACTTATCATCTATCATTTTTGGATATCTTGATCCCATAAAATGATAGTACCTTGATTCTAGTAGATGGTATCTTGGTACTATTGATATTGCTTATGAAAATAATTGTATCCATGATGATAGAAGTGTAACAATAACATTGATATTCATGGTCTTTTGTTGACCATGGTTGTGCTTTGATGTGCTTAGTAATTATGGCATATGGTAAAATTGAATGCCCTGACTTGATGGATTGAGTTACATAACAAAGAAGTAATGTTGTGATCATGAATCTTGAAGTATGCTCATATTAGATATTTGACACCCCTTGATGAAATTTTGATGTCATTATGTAATGGTGAAGTAGCTAATGCTAACATAAATGACCATGATGAATGTGTCTAACTTTATGATCTAACAAATCTGCTCATGTATGAAAATATTATAGACATGCTGATGGAATGAATGAAGATGACTGAAGTGGATTCCCATTCAGAGGGAGAATCTCTCCATAAGATCTCTTATCCTATTTCCATTTACATTATATGTATATTCTTTTCTATTGAAGTATGATTTATGGGCATGAATAGATAAATATCTGACATTGTTGATCTACAACAAAGTTCTGATCTAAGAAGAGAGTGCTTTCCCTTTATCTAAACCTCAGTCGCACAAAAGCAAGTTTACAGATGTGACCATAGACTCTCAGCTACATGGAAGTAAGGTCAAGGGTGTGAATGTAATCTTCCAACCCACGCAAGTAAGACCTATGGGTACGACTATGCCTACTGGACAAAAAAATGAAGTTTTGTGTATGAAATAAGATGTTCACTTGAAGGATGTCAGTCCTATAGATGCGGAGTAGAAATCAGAAAGACTTGTGAGCTGGAAAGTTTGAATGTTTACTATAATATGAATATATAGACTAATCTTGTGTTTGTAGGTGACCGATACATGCATACATATATGTCATTATGTTTAAAGTTTGCACTGCAAGAGTTTGACATGATTTGGTTGATTATTATAGATGAGCAGTGTTTAGAGTTTTGACATGATGCTTGATAATGACTTAGAACTTTGAGTTGACATTGAGATATGTTCTAGACTATAGATCTCTCTATGATAGAAAATTTGGGATTTGACCTGATGACTAATGATTTGATTTGATGACTTATGCTTTTCCTTGATGAGAATTATATATGAACTTCCAATGACCAATATTGGCATTCGATAATGGTTTTGTATTGGTGTTGGATTTGTGGGCCTTGACCCAAGTTCAGCGTTAGTCATCCAAACAAATCCCTACACTACTGATCCTTTTGGCATCAGTCCGTAGAGCGCAAACCGAAGTCTCACCTGAAGCAGTATGGGGGGATGTTGGAACCAAGTTTCAACACCCTGAGATGGTCGTGGTGTCAGTTTATACCTCTTGCCCCTGATTTCATGTAGGTCACTAAGACTTAGGGCTCAATCAATCTACCCTTTATTCCACCCTTCAGTACCTTTGTGAAGGTGTACGATTGACCTTCTCGCAGTCCTAACCCATAGTTCAAGTACTTTTGCGTAGCTATGTCAATGTATTGTATAGGTTCCCAAGTTATCAAGTGCTTTACTTATCGTACCATTCATTTACAGTTAGCTCGTGTAAATTGATATCTTTACTTGCATTCAATTAACAAATATAATCACATGCATTCACGCATAAAATAAACATTGTAAAATAAACCCAGAATGCAATATAATCAGATGCATTAACAGAGACTAAATACATAGTAATTGTAGAATACATTTCTTTATTGATATCTTCTATTTTAATACAAACTCTATCCACCCTGCGCACACAGCTGCAGGGGTCCGCACACTCAGCTACGAACTTCCACCCTAGGCCTCTGCGCACTCAGCTGCAGAGCCTCTACCTATGCTAAGACTCGAAACACTTAGAATTCTCTACCAAAACTTCCAAAGCTTAATTTTTCTCTCTGCCTAGAGCTTACTTACTTAGCCCCTCTTTCTATAATCCCTTGGTTCACGGACCATGGGTAGATATTTACAGCTAACTTGACACTTTACAAAATAAGGGAGGACAACCCTTTATGACTCTTGGCACCTTCGTGCTCCGCGACCAAAAAATGTAGAGACTTTACAATTTTATTACAAAATTGTCCCAAAACATGGGATTTTAGCCCCAAAACTGTTCTTGGGGGAACCCGTTCCCAACATGCCCCCAACACAAACATGGTGACTCACCCTCGAGTCACTCTATGGCTGTGGAGATCTTGGTGCAAAGACCCCCCAACTCGACCTATAGGATGGAAACCTCGGCGGTGCACTGTGCGGCCGCCTGCGTCACTTCTTCAACCAACTACTCTGTCACTGGTCCTGAGCCTGAAGCTTCTGCTGAGTCTCTTGTAGACTAGCAAGCTTTCCTTCATTGGAGGTCGTGACTAAATAAGCTTAATCCAACCAAGGATTCAAGCATGTCTTCATCGCCGCCTCTTTGTGCTACGCTGCATCTACCTATTCCTTCAATGTTTTGGCCTCCTGCAGCTTCACTAGTCTCTGTGTGAGAGTGATGGTGTGCATTGTTGCTTTTACCTCATCATAGCACTATTACAGTTCTCGTGCCTATGTCTCCAGCCGTTGTACATTAGGGTCCTCCTGCAGACTGGTCAGGACCTCAAACGACTGTTCAAATAGCCGTGTGTATTCTGCTACTACACTGTCTACTGCCGCTATCGCTTCTATGATAGCAGTTGCACACTGCTCCTTTACTTCTGACAGAGTTGAAGGTGGGTCTTCAACTGCAAATCTAAAATCTATAGGTTAAGCTCTAGCTGAAACTTATCCAACTATGTGCGAGCATCGCACACTCTTGTAGCAAGTTCGTAGACCTGTTCATCTACCTCCGCATCCTCAGGAATGGCCAATTAAGGGACAATTCGGTAGGCTTCTGTCATGGCCTTAATCATTTGTTGATTTGTGTTAGTAAGTTCCACCATGGAAGTGAGGGTGGTATCTCGCTACAAGGCCATCTGCACATTTTTAATCTTCTGCTCACTGATCACTTGCAAAGTACATTGTTCACGGGCCCCCAGCTCCGCGATCACTCCACCTTGGAGTAGGTGGAATGCCTTACCAGGAATCACTGCCAAGTTCAGCCCTACTCCCTTGAAGATGCTGATGACAGGCTTGTCATCTTCGTTTTCTCTAGTTAGTGCTCCATCCAGCAGCACTATAGCTCAGGAATCCTTTGCATGAAGCATCGTGGTGGCTTTTGAAGTACCGATGGTGAGGCTAGTGGAAACCGTGCCAGCCTATGATGCGCAGATCTACAACTCATGCAAACCCATCTAGATGGCCCCCAATACTTGTTATTGTTGCTGCTCGAACTATTGCAGTACCTTCGTGGTGAAATCCCACACTATGTCTCTAATATCATTCAAATCTCTCTCTGTTAGTGTGATTGGGTCTAGCGATGTCTTACTGGCCTTTAATTTCTTTCACGGACCAACTTTTTCCTGTCCCCTTGGATGCCTGATACAGTATGACATCGTCTATGGGTCCACTTCATGCTACTCTATCTGCTCTTCTGTTTCTTCCTCTATTTCGGGTGAGGCCAACCTTGCACCTTTGTCAGAACCACGCTTTGTTTCGCTTGTCTGCTTTTCCACCTGTTGTGTGACATCATTCTCTACCTGGGCCTTTTCAGCGGCCTCCTTCTTCCTCTTCTCAGCCAGCTATGCCATCTTTAGCTTCGCCTCCTCGTTTTTGCGCTGCTTGGTGGACTTGCTTGACCACACCGACAGGTCTGAGGCAGTGCACCATTCTACCAGCCAACGATCAAGAACTACATCAATTGCATCATTAGTTACCAAGTAAGGCAAGTCATGCCACTTCTGCTGAGGGTTCTTTCGTGCCCTAATCAATATGTGCTGAAAGTCTACCTTGAACTCCACATGCTCTTGCAATTTGGAAAACAGAGTAGGTGACAATTGTAGCTTGCGATTGATATCCATGTGTATATTCATTTCCATCAGGATCCAAAAGATATTGATATCCTTGATGTTCTGAGCATCCTTGGTTGCCCACAACGAAGCGTACTTATTTGCTTCTGGTAGGTCCAGTAGGACTGAGGGAATTGACTATCTTCAGGAAGCTCCAAAGCTATCAACACAATGGATAGAAAGAGCCATGCATAGTGGAAGGTCTTGTTGAGCTCTTGTGCCTTGCGGCAGTTTGCAAGAAACTCATCATAGAGGTAGCACCCCCAATTAAACTAGAATCCTTCGGTGCATTGGGCCACTCGAGCGACAACAGGTGCTGACACTTCATCTGTGTGACACTTCCTCATAACTTATTACTACCAAAATCTACATGGCCACCTTGACCGTAGGATCGTAGATTCTCGAGATAGCATAGCCTCGCAGCTTCTTCATGAGCTTGAATTTATCCTTCCTGGCCTCCGCGAGGGCCTACTCGCCACCATTTCTGCCAAACATCATGGTCATATTTCCCCTGTATTGGGAAGCTATGTGATCCTATGGATCAACCTATCGGTGATGGGTATCGGCTCCTCCAACCATAGACACCCATCATGCACCAAACATAACAGCTGCTTGATGACCAATACTATAATGGGTGTGTGATTGTAGTGCGACACACATAGGAGGTTGAGCATACCTGCCTTTTCTACACCCCTGAGCCACTTCCGTGGTTCCAATGCAGTCATCTCGGTGGTTATATGAACAACGCGGTACATTATCTGTTCTATTGCAAACTGAGGGAACTTCTCAGTGTCAGCTAAGTCCCAATATTCCAGTGTCAACAACAGAACCCGCCCCAAGCGTGGTCCTTCAAAGACAATCTCATCCAGTAGCAGAGGTATGTGCAAGGTGACCTTGCTTTCGTCAGTGTCCTTTGGCACCTTGGTCTTGCCCTTGTGCGGAGGGACGTATTCAGGCAACTTAGTGATAGGGTCCGAACTCTCTACTTCAATGTCCTCCACTTCCACCCCCAAATCCTCATCATCCATCGGGATGTACTCAATCTCTTTTTCCTCCAGCTCCAAGTTAATAGTTTTTCCCTTTTCTTGTGTGGTGGGCTTGTCCTTCGATGGGTTTCTTCTAGGCGACGTGCGCACCGGTATCACAACATGCTTGCCCTTCTTATCCTTCACACTCTTCTTGGTCAGGGTAGGCTTCGGTCTAGGCATCCATGGTGAGTTGAGGACTTCAGCTAGTACCTCTACAACCTACAGAGAAGCTCCCTCTACCTCCATAACAACCTCAAGCACAACCTCCTTGGCTGTCACTGCTTCGATGTCCATAGCTTCGGATCTTGGGATAAAATCACGGATGAAATTGCAATTGGACTCTGGAAATTGATAAAACACTAGGTATTCAAGTAATTCTTCGAAGAATGTGCAGATCATGCATGTTTGAGAGCTCACAAACTCAATGTTCAAAATGCCAAGTGTTTTTTGTTGGGCCTCCACATGTAATTTATAGGCCATTTTGAATTCAAATCTGACCATTCCCCCAAAATTCGGTTCATTAATGCCATATTGGAGGCAAATTTTCAAGGATCTTACCCATAAATTTCATCTTAAACGCTAACCACCCACTCCATTTGGTTGCATTCTCATGGTCAAATCATGAACCATGACTTTAACGGTCACTTTCCGGCTAACCTGCATGATTTCTCCTTGGGTAGTGCAACTCTCTTTGTGTTGTCACGAACCCTGTGACATCTCTGCGTTCCACACAATTCTCCAATCGCACAATTCCCCAACCTGGGTGGTGTAATTTATAGTCCCATGCCTCCTTTTAGCTAACTGGAATGCTAAGAATATGCTACCTTCATATAGTCACTTGGCCTGATCACGGTGTATGGCTTTAATCAACTGCAATTCACCCTTCCTAGGAAGGGATATCCATTCAATTTAACCAACTGAACTACTCCACCGTTGGCAGTTTCCTTAATGATATAGGGCCCTAGCCAGTGCATCTTGAATTTCCCTGGAAATTTATCAAACTTGCTGTCATATAACAAAACCAGATCATTTACCTTAAAGGTGTGCAGTTTAATGTGTCGATCATGCCATGCTTTTTCGTGCTGCTTTTGGACATGTTGGTGAAATCTAGCCAGAAACCTTTCTTCCTCAAGCTCACTAAGCTGCACGAGCCTCTCTACCAGGGCTCTGTGATCTGTCATACCCATGAGTGATGCTATGCATAGACTAGGCAATATGTATTCCATGGGCATCACTGCTTCAACACCATATACAAGCTTGAAGGGTGTCTGCCCAGTCAACTTTTTGCATGTCGTTCAATAGGCCCATAGTACTGCGGGTATGCGCAGGTCCCAATCACTTCATTGAGTGTTGCAAACCTTGGCCAACATGTTCTCCAGTACCTAATTGAATGCTTCCACCATCCCATTAATCTATGGGTGATAAGGCATGCTTTTCTAGTGATATACTGGAAATTCCTCCATCAACGCGCTGATCGTTTTGTTCAGAAAGTGCTTACCGTGATCACTCATCAAAATCTTTAGACACCTAAATTGTGTCAGTACATACTCAAAGAGAAACTTCGCAGCATTCGCGCCTGTGCAATCCTTCATAGGTTGTGCCTCCACCTATCGAGTCAAATATTAGTCATGGTGATAATGTACCACGCTCTCGTCTTCTTTCCTTAAGGCTGCATGGGTCCCACAAAACTATTGCCCATTTCTCGAAAGGTTGTAGCGTCATCTGTGGGTTCATAGGTAGCTCATCTCTTCATGATGGCCTGCTAGTCCTTTGACACACATCGCATGCCTTGCAGTAAGATTTTGAATCTTGATGGAGGGTTGGCCACCATAACCCTGCACATAGGATCTTTTGTGCAGTCGCCCTTCTTGCGTAATGCCCTCCCGTGGCACCCCCATGAGTGTCTACGAGGATACTGCTCCTTTTAAACTCCGGTACATATCATTGTAATACTTCATAAGACCCCATTTTGTATAGATGTCCGACAATGATAGAAAATTTTGCTGTGCGCACCACTAACACCTTTTTATGCTTGGTGGTGTAGCCTTTCGAGGTAGTTCCTATCATTAGGAAGTGTATGATGTCTTCAAAGTGACCATCCATGATGCACACTGCAAAGAGCTACCCGTTAGGTAATCCCTCCTCCAAATTAGTGGGCTCTTCCCCCATTTTGATGTGCGACAGATGGTCTGGTCTCATGTTTAGTCATGAAGGCTTCACAATAATTTCAAAATAATACTCCTAGAAAAATAACAACCACCTACAGATTCTCCCCCCAACACAGAATTATTGACCAGGTATTTCAATGTAGAATGATTCGTATACATCTTAAAATGTCCACCCAGCAAATAGTGTTTAAACTTTTGGAGCTCGTATACCATGGCTAATCCTTCACGCTTGGTGGTGGAATAGTTCTTCTTAGCCTTGGATAACCTCTTGCTTGCGAATGCTATAGGATGGTCCAATTCTCCTGCGTCAGTCTGGGTCAGCACTGCTCCCAGTGCTATACATGACGCATCTGCATGTAAATGAAACTCCTTCTTCCAATTTGGGAAGACTAAAATCGACATGGCAACCATTTTTCCCATTAGCACATCCAATATTTTCGGACAGACCTCGTTCCAATAGAATGTGACATCCTTTTTCAACAACTTCTCCATAGGCGTAGTGATCTGGGCATAGCCCTTGATAAAATTCCTATAGTACCCAATATGTCCCAAGGTTGCATGCAGCTGTTTCACACTCCTTGGTGCCTTCAGGTTAATTATCACTGCGATCTTCGTGGGATCTACCATCAACCCCTGTTTGCATACCACATGACCCAGCAAAGTCCCAAAAGGGACACAAAACAAACATTTCTTCAAATTGAGCACAATCTGGTACCTTCGACAAATATCTAGCATTAAGCGCAAACTTGCCACATGGCGTTTTACCAACCCAAACAGAGTCCAGTCATCAAATTATATCTCCAAAAACTTATGAATGAAGTCTTTGAATGCAACAATGAATACGCGTGAAAAATTGTAGGTGCATTCTTTAATCCGAAAGGCATTACGGTGTACTAAAAACATCCCCATTTAATCGCGAAGGTCATCTTTCGTCTATCTTTAGGCGTGATTTTGCTCTGACGGTACCCAGAAAACCCATCAGTGAAGGAGTACACTTCCCGGCCACCCACATTATCCAATAACTCATCAGTGAATGAAGTCGGGAAAGGATCATGCATGCAAGCGTCATTCAACTTCCTGAGATCTACACATATCCCTATTTCATCCTTCTGCTTCTTTTCCTATACCACAATTGGGCTTACCCAATTAGATTCTTCTATGGGCTCAATGATGCCTACCACAAGCATCTCATCTAACTCTAAGAGGTCCTTTTCCTTATACTTCAGATTGATACGGTAAGGTCTTTGCTTAACCGGCTTCGCGTTAGGTTTTAACATAATCTTCATAATGCCCAGGTCTCCTATTATCCCCTTTAACTCCATAAATTTGGTAGGGAACAAATCCTGGTATTCATGGAGTGATTCGATGACCTTATCTACCATCGCATCACCCTAGTAATCTCCAATCTTTGTAATTTGGGCTCCACCTCTGTACCAATATTTATTTGTTTAGTCTTCAACATTATATTAGGATTATCAATTGGTGGTCCCTCGACCTCATGGTGACCCTCGGTTTCAGGAGTATTAATCTTTCGTGGGTCCTCATCTTCTTCTTCAGCAGTCACGTTATAACATTCCAGTGTGTGTCTCATCTGAGTAGTCCAATTAGGTTGAATCAGATACAGAGGATCCTATGGTATCCTAAAGATTGTTGCTTTAACTTCTTGTAGCACTTCTTTAATATAGTCAAACTCATATTCGAAGCTGAATTTCATTATGAACCCTTCGCCCAGAATATCCCATTCATTTGTGCCATGGTGGAGCTCTGTCTCCAAGTACCAGTTCATCGGGATGACATCCAAGGTGTGACAAAACAAGTGCACCCATTTGGGTTGGAGCTTCGCTCCATAGGCTTTAGCCCATTTCTCCAAGTGTGGACACAGATCATCCTTCCCATCATACTTGTCTATCACTCGTACCTTTAGCTTCCCAAAGTGTGTTCCCATCATCCTCCTACACTCACACCAATCATCAAAACTACCCTTGTGCCTACCTCACCATCTCGTAAGCGTATCGCGCAGTGCCCAGTCCAAAACTTGGAAGTGTTGCTTCTTTGGTACTTCCCTCTAAAATGAATCCAAAAACACATCCACATCATTCAATCCATCATAAGTGGGCATATTTATTACCTCTGACGATAGATAATGCAACGACTGAGTCATCATGTTACAACTTAGCGTGGTTACTTCATGTAGCCAATTCTTCCAACGCTCTAATTCTTCTGCTTATTTTGAGTTGCAGGAACTCTCGCGATCCCATGTAATTCGTCCATCCACTATCGAATTCACCCAATATTGGTCTTGTGCTGTTATCTTATATATGCAGTCCAAATCATCATCACTTTCATAATCACAGACTGGTTCAGTATAGTGTAATCCTTCAACATGATCTCGGGGTACTATTATGCGAAGTGATTTATTTTCAAATATCATCTTTCACTTCTTTAGGTTGATTACCCCATTCATGTCGGTAACCTAATCAATGCCAAGGAGCACAGGGTAGGGGTTGCTATCATCCACAATTTTTATTACTTCAAAATCAGCAAATGCGCTCGCGCCTTCAATATCTACAGTTACTCCTTGTAGTCGTCCCATGGGGATGATCTTCTACTGATTTTCCATCCTTAACTGAATCAGAGACCATTGTAGTGTGGGTCTCCCCATCCACACCTAAGTCTACTTCGGAAAAACGTTCGCGTCTGACCCTAGATCCATAATAACCTGATCCATTTCGTATTCTTCTATCTACATGGTGAGTCTCATTCCTCATCTTGTCCTTGACTTATTCTTACCGATCTTTCATACCACGTGCATTCACTCAGAGTGTTTCCAACGCATATATTTATAAGTTCCTGTAACCCCTTCACAGCCTTGCTATCGCGGAGTAGCTTCATGCAGGTCTCTAGGAAGATTGTAAGCATAGAAGGGTCCATTCCATGAATAGGTTTATCCCAGCTCCTTGAGGTAGAGGCCTCAACGAAGCTCTTCTTTGCTTCCATGAACATTTCGCGTGCACACTCCAAATCAAATTCAACCTCCTTCTTTGGAGCTTTGCGAACCCATCCACTGCCTTCAAGTTTTTTCCCCTTATCGTCACCCTTTGCAATTCCACTTCGAAGCACTATATTCACATTCAGATCCTCTTCGCAAGGCTCAACCCTCATCATCTGTAGGTTCAGAGTCGGTTGTGGTGGTAGCACCCTTTTTTCGTGTATCTTTGCTATCAGTGTAGGACAGTCCTTAGTCTCATGATCAAACCGAGTACAATATTTGCACAACAGACGCGTTGGGTTAGTGCATTCATGGGCATAGTGTCCTGGTCCTCCACAATTGTAAAAAATCAACTTTCCCATACCTCTGTCGAGTCCTCTTCCACCTTTGCCTCAGTTGCACCCCTGAAATCCTGTTCATGCCATCCTAGCACTCTGGTCAAGAGGCTACATTTTTGCCTGAACTCTATAGGCGAGTGTTTTTTCCATCATCAATTCATATCTTTGGCACTTGTGCTCATCATGCCCTACTAACCTGCAGAAGTTGTAGAATGGTTTTTGCGGTGTCTGTACAAACGTTTGCATCAAATGACAATTATTAGTCGTATGTTTCCCTGCTACCTGACATATAGTGCACCACAACGTAGGCCCTGCACCTACTTGGGCTTTTGACCTCAAAGGCATCAGTCCTCCTCCTACAATATAGTTCACAAAGACCAGGCAATGGTCTTTGTCATGCCCTTGACCTTTACATTTCAGGCACCATATCTCTTCGCGCACCTCCGGTCAAATTGTTCTATCTTGCTTCAAACTTTGCATTTCAAGGCAAAGGTTTTAGAACTATGCATGTATCTGCTGAACCCCCAGATTCAGATCATGCATCAATGTTTCATGCAGTCTTATTGCAATCTCCAAGGCCTCTACTTGACTCGTAATCTTCTATTATGACAGTGCAACCCTTAGGTGAGGCAGGAGCGAAGTGAAGAACCACTCGTGTGTTGTCTGTTAAGTTCATATTAGCTTCATGGATTTTACACATCAATCTGTTATGAAACCAGCACAAGAAAAGATAGAAAAGATAGATCAACTCCTTAGAATTTAGCCTCTTCGTGGGGGCAACCTCCTTTACATTACATAAATGAACAATTTTTGGATCATTCAAATGATAAAACCTCCTTTCTATATATAGGAGTCTAAGGAGTCACAATATAACCCATCCGATCTAACAATAATAATATAAAGCCAAAAAATAACAATAGAGGGATTCTATGGGGCCCAGTAATAACAATATGGGGACAATAGGGGCACAACAATATTAATAA
>APFE030369427.1:260582-277516 GCA_000404065.3 Pinus taeda
CTTGACACTCTGGTGCTAGATATAAGAAGCAATTTAATTCTTTTGCTACCTTACAATGAATAAAATTGTGAGTACTTCGTGAATCAATCAACACTATTATCTTTTTCTTCTTGATTTGTCCTTCTATCTTGATGGTTTGAGGAGTTGTAATTCCCACCAATGCATTACAATATATGGTCAGATTCATTTGTTCTTCATCTAGGCTTTGATCCTGGAGTATATCCTCTCCTTTTGATCTTTCTTGCTCCTTTTCTTCTTCCTCTTCACAATCTATGTAGAATAATTTCTTCTCAGCACACTTATGACCTTTAGTGTATTTGCTATCACAACTGTAACAAAGCCCTTTTGCTCTTTTTTCTTCCAATTGTTGTGGTGTCAACCTTATAGGTTGTGGAAGACTAGCGGCAACAAAACTTCCGTCCTTATAGATGTGAGTGGTATGCTTCCTGGTTGCCATAATTTTGCTTTCCATTTTTCTTGCTAACCTGAATGCCTTCTCTAATGAATCAGGTTCCCAAAGGTGAACATCATGTTGGATATTATCCTTTAAAGACCCTATGAACACATCAATCCTATACTCCTCTGGAATATCTTTTACCCTTATGTTCAATTTTTGGAACTCCTCAATGTGCTCCATTATTGAACCCTTTTGTATGAGACTTATCAATTGGCTAAAAAAAGTGTTGCTTTTTGTATCCTCATAATGTGCTATCAATTCTTCCGTAAAATTTCCCAAGTGATAAATTGTTTACGAGAGCAAAGTCATTGATACCATACAAACTGATTTGGTTCCAAATATAAAGTTCCCATACATACCTTTTGTGTGTTTTGCACATTATTGAGATCGAAAAATTGCTCCATCTGTAATATCCATGTTGCGGGATCCTTGCCATCAAACTTCCTCATATCGATTTTTTGGAATATGGTGGGTCTTCGATCCAACATTAGAGTCTATGGAATCATGATTAACATTTCTTTTGTTCTCATCATGAGTTTCCTTTACTACCCTTTCACCCTTAGTGACCCCTTCTTGTAGCAACTTATTCATATTTATCTTCAATTCTTCCATGTCTGTCTTCAAATCTATCTTCAAATCATCCATCTTAGCTTCCACGTCATTCATCTTAGCTTCTACACCTTTTTGTGCAAGTGACACTTGCTGCACTTGGTCTCGTAATTTTGATATATCATGTTGCTTTCCTCTTGTTCATGAGTCATGCTAGAGCTTTCAGCTTGCCTACTAGGTGTTTCCATTTTCTTTCTTCGGGGCATCAATCACTGATAATAATGCTTCACTATGCCCTTTGAATTCCTTCAAAATAAATTTTCAAACCAAGCTTAAGCAAACATTTAAAATAATATACACACCTTTCGGATCATCCAGTTCTGAAATTGTGACCTACGGTAGCCCTCTGTGTCCTCTTTCAAATGCCACCAGTTTGATCCCAATTGGATTCTCCAATGAAGAGTTATGCCAAATCTCCCTCAGTGACCTGATTATAAACTAATTCAGTAGAGCGAACTTGTACGACATGCCATGTGTCCCTGTTTTGACCTTTGGCTCTGAAAAATATATATAAGAAACTATAGTCCGTCCTCGTTCTATACCTTCTGACGAAATTTCAATCTGATGCTCAGAGAGAAAGTTATGACGATTTTCCCCAGGTCACCTGTTTTGAATGTAATTCAGGACTCTGCAAAAGGACCAACTTCCTCAGTTCATATCTCCGAAAATATAGCCCGAAAAGCTCTGAAATTCGGACCTAAGATTCAGTACGATGTCTTCTCAAATGGGTTTTTTTTTAGCTTCTGAAACGTCGTAGAAAAAAAGTTATAGTAAAAATTCCACGATGACCTGTTTGGAGCATCGAAACCCTAGAATCCAAAGCTCTGATACCAAATGTTATGAAACCAGCTCAAGAAAAGATAGATCAACACCTTAGAATTCAGCCTCTTCGAGGGGGGAAACCTCCTTTACATTACATAAATGAACAATTCTTGGATGATACAAATGATAAAAACTCCTTTCTATATATAGGAGTCTAAGGAGTCACAATATAACCCAGCCGACCTAACAATAATAATATAAAGCCACAAAAATAACAATAGAGGGATTCTATGGGGCACAGTAATAACAATATGGGGACAATAGGGGCACAACAATATTAATAAGGGGTACAAATACAATAGTAATGGGGTAATCACTAGTATTATAGGGACCCAACATACAAACTCTATCCACACTACGCGCATAGCTATAGGGGTCCTTGCACTCAGCTTTGGACTTCCACCCTAGGCCTCTGTGCACTCAATTGTAGAACCTCTACCTACGCTAAGACTCGAAACACTTAGACTTATCTACCAAAACTTCCAAATCTTAATTGTTCTCTTTGCCTAGATCTTACTTGCTTATCTCCTTTTTATACAATCCCATGGTCCAGTAGATCTTTACAGCTAACTTGACACTTTACAAAATAAGGGCGGACAACCCTTTATGACTCTTGACACCTTTGCGCTCTGCAACCACAAAATGCATATAATTTACAATTTTATTACAAAATTTTCCCAAAACATGGGCTTTTAGCCCCAACACTACTCTTGGGGGAACCCATTCCCAACAATTGGCATCCCGATTCTTAGCACATTGGTTGAAGTATTGATAGTTGTGATTCATTATGAAGTTATCTCCATGAACGGTTGGAACCTGCATGACTTATCCTTGTTGTATGCATTTGCATCTAGTGACCTATATTATGACCATGAGGGTGACTTGATGAAATTTGGATTGATATTTATTATGAAAACTTGTTGGCATGATAATAGATGAAGCTATGACTTGATGAGAGATCTACCTATCACCTAGTCTAAAGAATCTCATACTGTGATATGTGATGATCTTTATATTAGTTGTAATCTAGCATCTAAACTTTGATAAGTTGACTTAGTTTATTTGATTGTACAATATTGTGAGTCTGAGCATATTGGTTTGGAAAAGTATTATGTTTGCAAACAAAACTATATGAAGTAAGCTCCTCGATCTAGATATGTCCACATTGAAAGTTATCTAGTGAAGCCAAGATGATGTGTTGATTCAAACCTCTTCTTCAGAAATGTTCCAAGATATGATTTTGGTTTTGAATTTAGTTTTATATACTAATGGTATACTATTGATAGGTAATGAGACTCTGATGATCTAAGTAAGAGGGATATGGATTTCAAAGCTCAAAATACTAAATCATGACATGATGAATCGATTTTTGAAGTTGGGAAAAGAAAATCTATATTGTGAAGCTATTGAAGAAGTATTGGAAAGTGGAAATGAAAATCCTTGGACACTCCGACTGAATTTTAAGAAGAGATATTGTTGATCTTGACTTGGAAACTGACAGTTGATTTGAGCATTGATGTTTTGTTTTGAAAATCCATCCGTATATATACATGATGGGCATAGAACCTAAGTCGATTGATGATTGATCCGCTTCATTCACATTGAGTATTTTTCTAGCATCCTTAAAATTGCATTGGATGATCCTCCTGTGATATGTGACTACTTGGGTGTAGTGATGATAACTAGGATGATTATTGATGATATGAGAACATTTGGATGCTACCTTAGTATGATATATTTCATGATATCTTGGATGAGAGGTCCATAGCATGACCAAGGTTGAGTACAATGTTACTATCATGACTAGCCATGTGGCTGGATGAGGAAGCTCCTTGGAGAGCTGTCTAAGAAAGACCTGGAAATGACATGGATACATTATGATGACAAAAAGTGGGAACTGATTGGCAGAGAGTCCTATACATAGCAGGGAATGAGATATCTTCATATATTGAGACACTTGTTGTTGTACGAGACAAGCTCATGCTTGTGATTATCACCTCCTTAAGAGGGAGGATGAATATGGTATCCTTTTTGTGACATACATGATTATTTATGTTCTAATATGATATTTAATTTGATGTCCTATATGAAAAAGAGACAAATGCTATTAAGACATGATGATTAACATATATGAACATGATGATATGTTTCTGATCTACAGAGCGGAGAACTGATCAAGAACATTGAGTCAACTCTTCCTCCCTCGTCTGAGCTCCCAAGGTGTTGAATTGAGATAGAAGGCTTTGGGGGTTGAGGGAACTCTAGAAAATAGAGTATCACCCTTATCTGTTACCCATAGGGTTGGAGTAGTATCTCACCCTATCTTGGTCTTTCGAGAGTATACCCCAGTTGGAATCATACTCATAAGATAGGCTTGTTGGGATTGTCCCTCCCTATCTGGCCAACAGGTTGAAAAGGATTGGAGGAATGTGATCATTACCTCTTAGTAAGTCAGGTATCTCATCTAAGTTTGGATTATGATGCATGTGTTCTACCACATGAATATTGAGGGTCATTGTTGGGAAGATTAGTAGGAAATAGGATGGACTGAGTAGTAGCTCCCTTATAGCACCTATTGCTCGATATGGTGTCGTAGTAGTAGCTCCCCCATGAGATTCTGGGTTGAGTAGTATCTCCCTGATGTGGTTCCAGTGTGAGATATTATCCTTGATGACATGCTCTCCAATGATGATGCAGGTTGTAGATATGAATCCCTGCCAATATTTTTGGCTAGTAGTCTGTTGACGAATATTTCGGGTAGTAGCATGTTGGTAGAAATTCCGAGTAGTAGCCCGATGAATATAGGGTGGTAACTTAGGGTCCCCTCCAAAGAAAAATTATTCTTCTTTTAGTTTCTATAATGATCAACATATGAGTAGGGATAATCAAGAGATAAGAAGGAATGATCCTAAGATGAATTGAGATAATTAGTGATGATATGTGATGATGAGATACTTGAGGTTGGATATGGTTTGATGATAGGATGGGCATGACAAGGCGCAGGTGGAATTCTCCCTAGTTGAGAGGGAGTGTTAAAAATATGCAACTACATTCAAATTCCACTTTTTACAACTCACCTGATGGAGATAATTATTGCATTGCATTCCTCTTTTCTAGAGGACCAAAATCGACCTAAATATCACTCAAATGAGATAAGGGGAAGTGTACTTATGAAGAAAAGCCCACATGTGCACATTCGTCAAGGTCAACGCTAAATCAAAGTGGACCACCCTGAAAGGATATAGATATAAGTGCCCTCTACCTCATTTGGACACAACAATGAGACACTCTTCTATATTTTTTTGGTTTGCATAGTTTTGAGGCTTGTCCGCAGAGGATCAAGTTCGCTCTAAGGTGAAATTACAGGGTCCGAGGCTCACGTCTCTGATTTAGGGTTTTGGGCCCTAGCCGCAGGCACAAAATAGGAAGGATTCAATTGTATTCGCATGCATAAAAGCTCATCTGTGCGATTGAATCCTTCCAGTCACATGGAAAAATCTCCATCCATGCGACTGAGGGTTTAGGTTTTCTGCAGTCCATATCTAACACCAATTGCTCGCATGCTAGGACTAAGGGAGTGACTCAGAAAGCTATAGTCACTCACATGACACCTCCTCCATGTGATCAGGACCTTAAAGATGAAATATCATCCTTTCGAAAAATTCACTCAGTTACCGTAGGGTTCGACAGTTGACTGCAGTCAATGACATTTCAGTACAGACTTCAGAATCAGTGTTTTGAGTATAAACTTTGTTGGGTTTATTTCATGGATGTTGTAGTTGTTTTTGCTAGTTAGTTGAATAGATGAAGATATGGATCATTGTACTCTCTTTTTCTTAATCATTTGATGACAATCTAAGAATATTAATTTGCAAGGGTTTTCCTCATAGTGGGTTTTTCCCTCGTCTCCGACCAATTCTGGTGTCTCTATGTGTGAATGCTTTTCTTCTATTATTTCTTTACGTTTTGCTACATTGATGATGATGATATTTTTCTTTCTGCATAGTTGGATATGATGATGAATAATGATGTAAATCTGAATAATGTTATGATGTTTTGGGTTCAACTTAATGTGTTAATGAAGAAATCAAATTATCAAAGCAACGGACAATATATCCATATGAAAATTTAACAATGTGGCCCTATCACATGTGAATTGGAGAGGCCTAAAACTTTGTCTTGTGAGGCTGAGATATCAAATCTAATGCAGGAGTAGGGCCACACAAGCAAAGATACCAAAAAAAATATCAAAAGGGTTATATGAAAAGGGTTTTGACACTACTATAAGGAGTATTGGAGGCCGAGTTTAGGGTACACTTATAGCTGGAATAGGTGCCCTAAAAGAGGTCAAGAAAACTTAGATAAATGAACAACATACTAACTCTAAGATGGTACAACAATATGTATTAGGGAATGAAGGTTGATTTGGCTCTCGTGATTGATCTAATGCCAAGTGATGGAGGATTGTCCTAAATAATTCATGACAAAGTTTGTATGCCATAGATTAGGGCCATTTTAGTGATACCACAACCATGTTTCTATATCAAATAGTCTGAGTGTTTGGAGCCTTGGTTCAAATCTAGAAGGTTGGGATGAGACCCTGAAGGAGAAGCTTGTTTTGCTAGTGTTTCCTTGAGATCAAGGTTGTTGGAGCATGCACAAGTCTTGTGTATGTGTTGATCCTTTGTGAGGCCAAAGCATCTTCAAAGTTGAACTAAAGAAGAGGAAAATAAACATAGAAGAAGGTTGTTAGATTAGGTGGAAATATTTGGTTTTGAAGGGTTTTTCAGTGTGTGTTTGAACAACAGTAATGATGATGCAAAAGAATAGTGACTTTGAGGATTCAAATCATTGTTAGTTGGATGCATGAAGAAGCCTTAGATGAAGGCAGTTCTGTGGGTATGATATACGAGCAATTTGAGGGAAAAATTGAAGTGAAAAGGGTAGAATCTATGGCCCTAGATTAGTTAATATTTTGATTGAAGATGGGAGGATCTAAAAGCCCTAAGGAGAGTTACAAGAGTAGTTTATTTTTCAAAGGGTTAGGGGAGTTTTGGTAGCCCTAGGATTAAAATTCTGAAGTGACAAGATGAATGATGATTCTAATATATCTAGTTGGACAATCCATGTATAGTTGGAAATTTGATAAGTCACTGTCAAAAAATCCCTAAGTCCAACAATTGAGAAGGACAAAAAGTCTGGGAAGAAGCCCTAGACTAATGGAGATGCAAAGGTATTCTTCAATGAGAGTGTTAAGAATCCAAGCCCTAGAATTTCCATCATTATACCAACATAAGAGGAAGAAATGGGAAAACCATGGAGGTGTTCACAAATGGAGTGGTGAGCAGTTGATTGAAGGTTCTATGTGTTGACGAATTGAAGGAAAAATGAGCAACTAGAGGGAAAAGTTTGGTGGGCCGAGTTCAATGAGCTAAATGACCAAAGTTCACTATTAGAGGTAGATTGAGGAGCTATAAATTAGGAGGCAAAGGAAACCAATTGTGTTTAGGACACATGGACTGAAAGGGCTAAGCATGGCCACCATAAACAAGTAGGTAAATGTTTTTCTTGTTCAAGGTAGATTGGTTGTTGAAGTGACTAACACCAAACACTAGTTATATTATTTTATCAAGTTTATTGTATGAAGGTTATGATCCCTAGTACAAGAGCCCTAATACTATTGCATTATAGTTTGTAATATAACGAAGAAGGGTTTGAAAAAGTTTAAAATGGTCATGTGCACTAGTTGATTCATTGATATGTGTTTATTATGTTATGTAAAGAATGATTGTTGTGGAATTTGGTTGTGTTTGTGTCAAAGAATTTAAGACAAAACCAAAATTCTCATGTGCCAAGGAAAATTCAACATGGTATTAGAGCTACTTTGAAGGGACGGTGGATCAAAGTGTGCATAGTGGAAGAATGTTGAGCCAGTGGATATTGTGTAGGTTCAAAGGGAGTAACCATTTGGAGTTTTGAGATGTTTGGGTTTTGATGAGGCAGAGACACTATCGAGATAGCATGATCCATTCTATAGGGTATGATTTAGTGATGGGTGCTAGATGGGCTAGTCTCATCAGTGATCATGGTTACTTCCAAATAGTGGTAGTAACTCCCTAACTAAGGAGTGTTGAATTGTGTAACTGAGGACGTATTCCAAAAAACCCTAGGAGTTGGGTTTGTGTGAATTTTCAGCACAAAATAATCTATGTGCAAAGAAACCAAACAAAGGTGTTTTAGACCCATGATGGGGTTTAAAATCTATACAAGAAATTAAAAAGAAAAATTAATTCCTATGTCTAGAAGGATCAAAATCCCTAGAATCTAGAGGGTTCCTAAGAGGCTAAGGAATATCTATTTAAAGAGTCGTGTTGATGTTGGTGTGCTTATGCTATTATTGTTTGGAGTAGACAGAAATCTATTACTAGTTGTAGATATATAGTTGTGAGAGGGAGAAGGGTGATTTGGTTTGGAGTGAAGCCTAAAGGGAATAGCCGTAAAACTATTGTTGCTTGAGGCCATCATGGAATGCTAGCATAAGTGTGTGGGAACCTGGTCTTGTCAGAGGAGGACTGCAATGTCAAGACAAATAGTTGTAATCTCTCTTTGATATTAATATATGCAACTATTGATTGATTTCCTACATGTTTTGTTATATTATACATTCATGGCTTAATGTTTCTTGACTTTTTAAGTAGGTTGAATTGCAATTTGTCTATTGTCATTTTTGTTGTCTGTTTTTGTTTACTTGTTTTAGGTGCTTGAAGAAGGAAGCGAGAGATAGATGGAGCGAGCAAGCAAGGACATCATCAAATATGATAAGAGGAACAAGAGGTAGGCCCTCTTGATTGCTTCTAACTCAAGGAAATCTTCCATAGAATGTATCTGTTGTGGCTAGACCCATCATTGGTCTAGAGGAATTCATTCGTGTCTACACTTATAATTTTATTTCACCACAAATTGATGACTCTGCTAGGGATCCCAATCCTTTTGTTTGTCTTTGATTTCATGATTTTGTGAGAACTTTTCTAGTTCCACTTTTTCCCTTTGGTTCTGTTTCTTTTCTCCTTCTTACTGGTCTGAGTCTAAAATTCATAGTAGTAGATTTGGTCCCTGTTTCAAAAAAAATATTTTTTCCTTAGCTCCCTTGATCAACGTGCTTAATCTGCTCACACTCATGTCAACTAGTGCGATTTTCTGAGAAACAATCGTGCCGACCAACCTCTTGCACTTGTTGTCAGTTAGGTAGTCGCACCGATGCCTGTGGGTGAAGATTAGGGCTTGACCCCAATCTTGGCCAGTATGTTCTCCTCTTGTGGTTTTGACCCCATAAGCCTTTTGGACCATTTTCTCCCTGATTAGAAAGCTACTTTTTATTTGGTTTTGTTTGCTTATTGGCTTATCATCTTTCTGCTTGATTGATTAAGTCGTTGAGTGGCCAGCAACACTAGGGCATCTAGTTAGTTGTTCATTCAGCTATTTATGAACTTAGTAAGTCGGGTTGTAGGTTTACTTACTCTTTGCATTTTGTTTTTTGGCCCTTTTACAACTTTGACCTCCTTTACACAATTTTGAAAAGTTTTTGTTTGCTTTCCTAAACGTTACTTTTCTGACATAGATTACATTGTTGGTCTTGTGATTGGTAAAGTCGGCATTTCATTAGTCTGAATGAGCTTCTCTTTTCACGTGTTCATTTGATTGAAGAGCTTCTTGTATCGAGAACTTTTTCACTAAAAGATTACATGCGTAAATTTTGTTTCGTTCTTTCATGAAAAAGTATGAAATTCTAGTTTGTTGCATTATTACGTTACGATAACTTGCATCATTGAAAGACTAGAATTGCATCGGCATTTGAAAAATAAAGATAACTTGTTTGCTTTTGAAAGGACTAATAGATAAGTTCTTATCAGGAAATTAGGAATTGGAATGCATTTTTCATTAGTTTATTTTTTGAAAACTAAGGTAGTGAAAGATCATTTCATTTTCAGTTGCTTGATTGTTTGCATTTGATTGAGTAGTTTCTACCCTATCTAGTTTTGGCATTTCATCGAATTGAAAGGATCTTGTCTCATTTAGTTTCATTTAAGGTTTTTTTGAGTTGCATTGGTAAGACTTGAAAATTCAAACATAACTCAAGATCAACTTTAAAATGAATTCAATTAACCTAAGGTGCATTTGACATTAATGATCACATCTAGAAGGTCTAGCATAGAGACGTGTTCTAACATCTTTAAACCTAGTAGCTATCATTAGCTTCGGCATTAGATAGCACTAGTACAGATTTGTGCTCCTAGTACCATCAAGTATATATTAGGAGACCCCACTAGGCTACAATCGTTTTATCCTTAGGAAGCTAAGTTGGCCGCCTTGCAAACATGATACACCGAACACAACATTCAGGGAGATTTCCTGCTCGTACATCTTTGTTCACCGGGAGGTTTTCTACAGTTCATGGTTGCCTGGTAATCCTGTTTACCTAGATCATCCAGAGCAGTCATTTGATCTTTTTGACTCATTAAACTTAAAATATCATTCGGGCACTTGTCCTTTCGAGCTTGTTTCCAATCGAAAGCAATAGAACCATATTTGTTTCTTTCTTGACTCTTAAAAAATGAAAGAGCGCCAATCTTTTATGCATCTTAATAATTGATTTCCCACGATCCAAAAACACCCTGTTAGTCTTTTCTGAGACCAAATTGTAAGTTTCCCTTAAAAGAACATTTTAAAGCCTTGAAGTTAATTGTTCTGTTGACTAAGACAAGGTCATCGTAGTTGACCACCTGGTTCACCCAATTCCTCTTCCTCTCCTCCGTCTGAAAGATTGTACAAGGAGCCATTTCCTGAGTTACCAGAGTCACTTGAGGAACAAGATGTTGAACTTGCAATTATTCTAAGCATCCAACCCTTGTCATCTCATCCTCCACCTACTTTCGATATTGGGTCATCTGCCGATCTTGGCACGGAATCTCCAGACAATCCCATTCAGACTCCAGAGAACTCGCCGATCACTGACGATTGGCTTGGACTGGTTATCTACCCTTTAACCCCTCTGTTTGACCCTATTTTGATATCACCACAACGTCCTTACAGTCTGTATGACCAGTCGGGTGTTCCTTTGGAACTGTCCCCTCATACTCATTCAACCATTCGTCATCATTTGTTTTCAGACATGGAACTCGAAGGCGATGCTCCAGTCACATATCTAGATGAGCTAGAGTTTTCTACTCCACACACTATTGAGGGGGAATAATTCCAATTGTAGTTTCCTCCCAAGGGTTTCCCTTTTTCAGAAGGTATTCCCACCAGTTTCCCACCCAACTATGTGCCTTTGGCGCAGTTGGTTTTAGGTACACCTAGTGCCTTATCACTTTACCATAACCTTGTATGGGCGTCAGGCGCTAAGCCTACATCAAGTTCGTTCATTACAAAGATGACTTCCCAACAAGCTGTTACTTCAGTCTCGGTGCAACCCACCATTCCGAATAACCTTGTAACATCAATCCCAATTATCCATCAGGCACAACTGGAAGTTTCAAATATTGTCTTTGTCAGTTCCTCCATCCCACTAGTGAGTGGATAGGTTGTGCCACCGCCTGGGGGGCAGAACTTGAATGTTTCTATGGTGTCAGGTGCCACTAATGTGAGTGGCCCACAAGCTCACATGCTTGGTATAAACCAGCCTTCTTCTGGTATTATTTATAACCCTGTTGATCCTACTGGGTCAAACAATGTCCAGTACCAACAGGTTCATAATCTTGTTGGTCCATCTGGATTGAGAAATGTTCAGTATCAGTAGCCCTATGGGGCTCAGGTCCAATACCAAAATCTTTACGTTCCATATGGTTCTCAAGGAATGGTTAATCAACCTCACCCTCCAATCTGGGTAGTACATCCAGCTTGGCTATGGCCAGATTGAGTTCGGTAATTTCCCGGGCACTGTTCAAGTACCCTTGCAACAGCAAGGACAGCCTCTGCAACAAAAAGGGTAGCCTTTTTTGCCACAAGGGAAACCTTTGTTGTAGCAAGAGATATTTGTTCAACATCCAGGGCAAATGATCCCGCAGCAAGGTCAACTACAACAACTGCAAGGTCAACCCTTGTTACACTTGCAGTAGGTTGCGCAGCAGTAGATGCAATATGCTCTGCATGCCTCTCAACCCATGTCCTCATAGGGCCAACATCCACAACCCTAGGGGAAAATTTTGCAACCCTAAGGCCAACCCTTGCAACAAAAAAACCAACTAGGGCAGCAACAACCCTTGTATAAATATCAACAAGGTCAACCCTTCCAGGGGTAGGGTTAAGGTCAAGTCCTGCAGCAGCAAGCTCAAAATCCTCATGTCCTAGGTCAACAGGTTCAGAATCCTATGTCCAAGGGCAACAAGTGTATCAACCTTATGCCTAAGGACTACAGGTCCCAAACCCTCTTGTTCAAGGACAACAGGTTCATTAGTTGTATGTTCAAGGACAATAGGTCCCATATCCATATGTCTAAGGTCAATAGGCTCAACAACCTTTTAACCCGTACATTGCTTATTAGCAACCTATGGCTAAATAGTTCCAAGGTATTCAAGGTCAAAATCCTCCCTATGGTCAAGGTAATCCACAATGGGGGCAGCCTCAGATGCCATATGGCTAGAAACCCCCACTGTGGGGCCAAAATCCTTATCAGAAGGGATGGGCTCCTCCCTATGGGCCCGCTTATCGACCTCCCATGCCTTTTAACACCCAATTTCCTTTCTTGTCTACACTTGAGTTTCCAGATGTATCTCGCCTTATGAATGATCCAATCCTTCATTCATCGTATTGGCCTCTGATGTCGTCCAAGATACCAAGTGATTGCCCAAAGTTCAGTGGGAAAGCTAAAGAAGATCCTCAGGCCCCTGTTATGACATATCACCTCTAGTGCTCGTCGTACTCGTATGTGGAGGATTCCATTCATCTCTGTCTTTTCCAACGAAACCTCACAAGTGTTGCATCGAAGTGGTACATCGAGCTACCTTGAAGTACTTACCATGACTTTAACTGTTTAGCCATGGCGCTTTCCTCATGCATTTTCAGCTGTCGATTCACTATGAAACTGGCACCTATTTGCTCACATCGTGTAAGCAAGATACTGCGAAACACATTTTTGATCATATCCATGAATGGAGATGTAGACATCACCTAATCAAAATCCAGATTGTTGATCAGTTGCTCATTGAATGGTTTACCAAATCATTCGTAGCCCTAATTTCTCATGATATAGCTATGGGTGGATGCATCACTAAAGAGTAGGTTATTGCTCATGCCCAATACTTGGATCTAGTTTACTCTCAGTCTAGCACTTTGTATGAGTTATTACCTAATGCTCTGTGGCCATCATCCAATCCCGCAGCATCAAAGTCATTAGTTGCTCCTCCCGTCGATGGAATTATTAGTTCAGTATCCCAGACCCCTGCTAAAACTTTTTCTAAACAGAAGTTGGTCTCAAATACTGTTCCTAATAGTTCATCTTAGAATCCACCTAGCCCTAGTAAAACCTTAGATGTCCACATTGTCCAATCTACCGCAGTGGACAAATCCTCAAAAGGAAAAAAGAAAGGCAAAGGCAAAGCTAGAGCTGATGCCCCAAAACAAGGTCCTCCCAAATCTCTACTAGAGAATCTTCACAATGGAAACCTAAGTATCCTTGCCTCATTTGTGAGGAATATCACTACACTAAGGATTGTCCCGGATGGTCTGAAGTTAGTCACCTACTCAAAGGGACCTTTTCTGTCCTCAAAGAGCCATTTCCATCTTAGCAGACCCAAATGGTAGACCAACCCCAATCTGCTTCCTCTAGATCTCAAGTGTTCATGATGAGTATTCCAATTAATGTGGCTACTAGGTCAAAAGACTATCAAACTCCTGCTCTGGCAACTACAAAAGATAAAGAAGTTTCACCTTGTTATTCTACTCTGAGTTTTGGCCCTCTGCATATTGAGCGCCCTAACCCTGATTCCACTGTGCGGCCACCCTCTCGAGGTGTACTGCAGAAATCCTCGTATAATCCCAATGCCCGAGTTGCTCAGCATTACAATATTGTTGAGGAGTTGGCTTAGGTGCCGTCATCCATGTTGAATCTCGGGTACTCCAAAGCTACCCATCACAACTGAAATCTTTGTTGTCAGCTATTGAGGGCATCGGTCCCACTGATTCCAATTTGATATGTTTTGATCTAAAGAACCATGTTCTAAGGCTCCCTCATCAGATTGCCTTTCCTATTCAGGTAATCATTAATGAGAAGACCATCCAAAAAACTGTCATCGATGAAGGTGCTTCCACTGGCATCATGTCGACTGCATGTTGGAAGGCTATTGGTTCTCCTGCATTGAACCAATCTCCGAACACTTTGGAAGCTTTCGATGGGCGCGATTCATGACCCTTCGGTGTCTTACCCAACCTTGCCATCACCCTGGAAGCCAAGATAGTGCAATTCGAAGTAGAAATTGTTGACACCAATCTTAATTATAATCTTCTACTTGGCCAAAGTTGGAATCATGCCATGCATACCGTGGCCTCTTCTTTATTTCGTGTGATTCCTTTTCACCATCAAGGGAAGATTGTCACTGTCGACCAACTATCTTTCTTTGTCTCTTCCTCCTCATATGGCAATGTTCCATACATCAAGCATTATGGTGCTCCCTATGAGAGTGTGGGGGAAGATCTCTTCAAAGATTCTGCCTTAATGGGAATTTTTCCGCTCCCACCTCCTCATGTTGCCTCTGTCAACATGTTCTTGGTCAAATCTGATCCTTCGGTCATACCTGCACCGGATCTTGTTGATACATGGGGTGAGGTTATGCCACTTAGTCCCATCGAAGTCAATTACGTGGAAATTGTTATGGCTTCGAACTCTTCATCCTCTTATTTTTTCATGTTAAAGACCTCTTTCAATATGTACTCTCAATTCCCGTAACTTGGCACTTTGGAATGGCCTGATCCCTTAGCTGAGACCTTCCTTGCTGATGAAGGTATCATGTGTCATGTCTCTCGAGGAACCCCCATGGATCGATACTCATCATCGCTCCTCATTCCTGCCTCACCCGGTGGTCATGTCTACTGCTTTCGAAAGGTCCTCTTATCCATTTCTACCACCGATTGTTACTCATGAAGTATGTTCAGAAGGAAATCTGGGTAATATTACCCAAACGATACCGATTGACATCTCTATCAAACCCAGTATCGTTGAACACATTCATATTGGGGTATCTTGTTCTCCGGATGAGATCAATACATATACTCGTCTATTTTAGGAATTCTGTAATGTGTTTGCGTGGTCCTACGAAGAAATGCCTGACATTGATCCTAGCATTGTGGTCCACGAAATACCAATGTATCCACATGCAAAGCCCGTTCGCCAATGGCTTTAGCCGGTGCACCCTAAGAAGGTTGCCGCTATTAAGGGTGAAGAGGAAAAACTTCTCAAAGATGGGTTCATCTATCCCATCCCCCTTATAGACTGGGTGACCAATATTGTCTCAGTGACTAAAAAACAGGGCACGATCCGCGTTTGGATGGATTATCGAGATCTTAGTGGTGCCTGTCCTAAAGATAACTATCCTACTCCCTTCATTGATCAAATCGTTGATGGATGTGCCAGGAGAGAGATATTTTACTTTATGGGTGGTTTTTCTGGTTATAACCAAATCAACATCGCACTAGTCGATCAAGAAAAGACAACCTTTATTTGTCCATGGGGTACGTTTGCGTACAAGAAGCTCCCTTTTGGCCTAAAAAATGATGGAGCCATGTTTCAACGGGCAATGTCCTATGCATTTCATGAAATTCACAACATTGTCAAGCCTTACTTGGATGACCTTCCTGCTCATTCTTGTAAGCATTGAGAGTAGCTAGACCATCTTCGGTAGATTTTTTTGCGTTGCAGACACTATAACATTTGTTTAAACCTACTCAAATGTGTTTTCTGCGTAGAATCAGGAAAACTCCTCGGCTTCATCATTTCCAAGGATGGTATTCACCTAGATCCGCTAAAAGTCGATGCCATTGTAAATTTACCCCCTCCATCCTCACTGCACCAACTCTAGAGCCTGCAAGGAAAGGCCAACTTTCTCCATCGTTTTATATCCAACTATGTCGGGTTAGCCACAGGATTTACCTGGTTACTCAAACAAGGAACACCCTTTGTATGGGACGAGGTGGCCCAAAAATCCTTTGGCGATCTCAAGGTTATCCTCATAAATGCTCCTCTGTTGCATCTGCCAGAGTATTATCAAGATTACTTCCTTTACCTAGCTACGGCCCATAGCACCATTGCTATGGTTTTGGTTCAAGATGACTACGAAGGCAATGAACATGTAATCTACTACCTTAGTCAGAATCTCCTCGACACTACAATCAAGTGACTTTCTAGCATGTTCGACTTCAACACATCTATTCACATGTTAGAATCTATACTTTGATCGGGTTGTGTTGGAGCACAAGACCCTGGACTCAGATCATACAAGTAGAGGTTGTGAAATGGTGTGACATGGTTATGATGATATGCATGTCCCTTTCAGATGGCTGGCTGTGACCAGACCATGAGTTATCATATGTGATCCTTCTCATTATTGGATGGCTGCAATCATACCTTGGTTTCGTTATGATCCTCTTTGACAGATGTGCCCATACCTGGATCCTTTGACATGATCATTCTTTGGATGGTTGTGTCTATGCCATGATTCATGTATCATTTGAAAAAGATCTTAGTTAGGTATATGTATCTGTACTTTTGTTATGCTTCTTAACTTGCAAGTAATACCGAACAGAGAATATGCGAAGAAAAGATACCCAGAACACAGAATATGCAAAGAAAATATACCCAGAACACAGAATAGCAATGATTTTATTACTCAGAGAGAAATGTTCACAGGCCTCTTCGAGGGGGAAACCTCCAATGGAGCAGAGCTTGATTACAAAACAAGACACAATACTCCTTGCAGGGAGTCTCTATCCTTTATATATGACTCATACATGCAATACCACGGGCCAATACCATGGGTTTTATTAATACCGTCTATCT